>CAAKHG010019330.1:0-11695 GCA_901007715.1 Dactylopterus volitans
CGGCTGCTATTCACATGTACGAGCACCCACAATCCTCTCTCTCTCTCACACACACACACACACACACACACACACACACACACACACACACACACACACAAACATATGCATGCACGCTTGAGAGCATAAGACAGGATAAAAAAGCCTGACATAATATAAGTACAATAGAATAGGCAGCTAAAAGAGTAAAATATTTAGATAATAGATTAAATAAATATCTAAAATTAACATCTATAAAGATAAAAGAGAACATAATACAATAAAACCTGATAAGAATGTAGGAAGAATTAAAAAGGTCAGTTAAAAGCCTGATTAAAAAGGCGACACGCCTTTTTAACCTTCTTTTAAAAACATCGCCCGTCTCTGCAGTCCGTGATATGTCATATATCATATTTCAAGGAACTGCCTAAGAAGAAGACTTGAATTGTTTCCTGTGAAGTACTTGTCTCTTAATGAGGTATTTTTCACTCAAAATCACACAAATATACTTGATAGATGCTTGACTTTCTGCGGTGTGTGTGAACCAGCTTAGATGAAGTGTGTGTCTGTGCGTGCGTGACTCTGCTTCTGGTTGGTTTACCATGACATTTTTCGTCTACCCCAGCCAATCACCATCGCTTATGCGGTCATAGTTTCTAACCACTGTTTGGTAAAAGGAAATTCAGCCTTGTTATTGTCGATGGGCTTGAGATCAAAAACATCTACGTATTGATGTCACCCCCAGTGACATAATCATGTACACCAGGGGCCCCCAAACCTTTTCCTGTGAGGGCCACATAACCTTTCCCTTCTCTGATGGGAGGTCGGGGTCAGTTTGCAACAGAAAAAGTGTGACGATCGCAGGGGTGCCTAAACGTAAAAATGTATGGTTCTCCAGAAAGCCACACGGAACCAAATAACCCTTTCTGGGTTCTTCACGAAAAAAAAGTCAGGAAATAAATAATAACACTATTTATTAGAAAAAAAAAATTCACTCCCTAAAAATGGGTGGTCCTATATTTTTGTAACACTGTATTAAAAAAAAAAAAAAAAAAAATCAAAATGCGTCTCTGGTATTGTTCAGGGGGCGGGGCCAAATGTGTAGGGGCCGTAGTTTGGGGACCACTGATTTACACCGTTTATGCATACAAACATAAAGCCTCCAAAAACAACAGCGAGACCTGAAGTGCACTCTCGCAAACTCACTTTGTCATCAGGGTCTTACTGACTCACAGGAGCGTCGTCGTCTGCTGCTGCTGCCGCCGCCGCCGCCAGAGGCAAGGCCAAGAATAATAAAGCCAATAAAATCTGATGAACAGGATGATCTGCAAACACTTTTTGTTCTGTTTTTTTTTTTTTTCATATACGGAACCCACAGATGTTTTCAAATCAAAGTCTTAGTCTGCCCTCCCCCCCCACGTGAAACGAGGTGTTTCTGTTTATAGAGGCCTTTTCAGTGTTTCACTGCTCAGAAGCAGCGATTCAGTGTTTGGTTATTTCTCATGATTATAAAGGCTTGTGCGGGTGTCGCATTCACGTCCATGAATCAGAGAGAACATTGCTTTTAAAGTCTTGTTAGGGGAAAAAAAAAAAAAAAAAAAAACAGAAAAAAAGTCGATCCTGTCAGTTGGATGTCACGATGTAATCTTCTTATGGCACAGAAAAAGCAGCAAAAGCCGATTAGGGTTTGCATTTGACAGCAGTAATCTTGTTTCGAAAACACAAAGAGATAAATCTCTGCGATAAGTTTGTCAAAATTATTGTCAATAACAGTAAAAAAAAGAAAAAAAATGCTTCAAGTCATTATGTTGTCATAACTTGTATTTCAGTTTATTTAATGGACTCAGAAAACACAGTGTGCTCTCGCTCCTCTTTGAAGGTTAAGGGTTGTTGTTTGGTTTTTTTTTCTCGGAAATTTGCGTTCTTTTAAGAAATTGCCACCGTTGTGACACATGACTCTGAAAAGACAAAAGAATTTAAAAAAAACCCAGCAGCGATATCGATGAATAAAAGATGAAAAGGAAAAAGAAATGGGAACAAACGCACCAAAAAAAAAAAAGAAGAAAAAACAGCAAAATCAAGACATGGTGGAACAACTTATGAGCGCCGCATTAGCATTAATACCAAGACACCCAAAAAATATGCACAATATATGAAAAAATGAATTGAGAAAAATAACAGCTAAATTACAGCAAAGTTCTGATAAGACCAGGTTGCCAAATATTTAGAGGCAGAAAAAAAAAATAAAGGAGGTGCTCCCGGTTTTGTTGTCGACTCCTTTCAATATCTATCAACAGCAATATATTTTTCTTTTTTAACTTTATTATACTTTTAATGATCCCAAGAGGGGAGTCGCCCTCCGCATTTGACCCCTCTGTAGTGAACACACACCGCACGCATGGTGAGCACACACACGCACACACAATTTTCCTGCTGGTACAAGGAATCAAACCGGTGAACTATCCACTTCCCAAATATCTATTTATTTATTTTTCTATCCGTTTATTTCCATGTTAGCTGCTTGATCACTTTCACGTCTGCAGTCAGATCCCTCCATTTCTCTCCCCTGCACATACAGCTCAATTTTTTTTTTTTTTTTTTTTTGTTAGAATTCCAGTAAGGTGCTTGTCTTCTGCGCCAACTATCCCCTTTGGCGCTGTTCCTAATCAAATGACTTCATAATTAATTCATATGTCCTATTTCAGAACGTGGATACTTTCTTTACATACACTGCATTCTCCCGGCGTTTTCTGGGCAGAATTTGGCTCCCCACGGGCTCGCTGCTCTCCGCTGCCCCGCGAACGTTTCGGCATTGCCGAATATTTGAGCGCAGCTCGCCGCGCAGGCGTCCCGAACGCTCTGAAGGTCAGCTTTCGGAGACGGCGCTGAATGGCTGACGCTGGCAGATATGAGCGGAGTCGCCCGCGTCTCTGTCGTCATTAAGACGCAGACACAAAACCGCAGCATTCATGTTTCATTTCTGTAAAACTGTATTTGTTTTCTCCATTAAAAAAAAGTTGCTTTAACTTGACGGGGCAGTTGGTTACTTAAAGGATTACACGCGGTTTCTTTCAGTATTTCGAAGAATAAAAGCGAACCCTCTCGCGACCATGAAAAGCCGCATAAACATCATCAGCGACGTCTGAAATCTTTGTTCATTGAGGCCATTTTTCAAAGTGGGAAGTGTATTGTGAATATAATTCAGCATTCAGGGACAACGCAGAACAGAATTATGATGCCTCCTTTCAGAGCTATCTGGTGGTGCGGCGTTGTAATAAAGAATTTAGATTTATATTTTAAGGTGTATTATTATGACTTAAATTAACGGGGAGCAGGAGTTGAAGGAGCAGCGCGGCTTGTTCATTACCAACGCCGGGTTCACCTTGAAGGCCCTTAATTAACTTAAGTAGCAATAACCGAGTGTAAAAATATCCCATTATGAGTGAATGTCTCGCATTCAAATCTTGCTTACAAGCAAAAGTATAATCGTTGGGGGTAAATAATCACAAATGCATCAGCAGTCACGCGGCGTTGTGGTATTTTATTGTCGGCAGCATTTTAAAGTCGCTCTAGAAAACATTAGCTTATCATTCTGCCAAAAGTGTCGCAAAGTAAATGTTGATTGCGTAACGGCCATGTTCCTCTGCAGCCTCATTTTTACTATGGAATTCTATGCCGCCGCCAGCTGTGTGGGAGGAAAGCTCGGTTTAACCGCGGTTTCCTGAACACAACGCCGCCGCCCGCAGCCAGGGAAGAAACCAGAGGCCACATGGAGACCAGGACCAGCCAGAAATATTAACTCCATAGCGATAAACCAGAGCATGCGTGTTCGTCGTCACCGCTTTTTTTGCTTTTTTTTTTTTTTTTTCCAAGCGAGCAGCTAAAAGTGTGTCACCGTTGGCAGGCGGCGGGAAAAAAATCAGATGGGAGTTCATCAGTCCTCCATTCATGTTCGTAACCTGGCGAGCCGTGAAGAGCGCCGCACTCGAGGCCCGGCGCATGCTCCGAGCACCGGTGCTCCGAGCGGTTCACGTCCTGGGATTATTTTCACTAATTAGCAGCCAAACGCTCCTCCTCTTCTCTGACACAAGCTGAGCCGTGTCAGTTGATGGGAGCAGATGAGCGTTTGACATTCAGGGCTCGCGTCTACTCACCGGTTTTTTCTTTTCTTTTTTTTTTTTTTTTTTGCAAATCTCAGAGAGGATTTCATCACACGCTCCCGCCCCGATGCCGGCGAGCTCTCAGTTTCTGTATTCTTCTGCTCGGCTTCTGGTTGCGCTCCTGAGAGTGTTTGGCTCTGATGTTGTCATGGTACACTGACATCATCTTTTAGTTCTCCCATAGAAATGCTGAGCACTGTACCATGCGGCCCGTGCCCTCTATTCATTTCTTGGTGTGCGCGGAGCGCGGTGCATGCTGGTAGTTGAATGATAAGTTTCCGGAGGCTTTGCAAAGCCTCATCTCATTTACATAAAGTGGACTTAATATTAACAATATACAGAATGACGCCCTGTGACTTGCATCCTGAAACGGCTGGGAAAAAAAAGGCCCGCGGTGTAGATCTGAAAGGAAGCGCTACACAGAGGTCTGTGGTGTATTTTTCTTTTTGTGTGTATGTGTGTGTATGTGTGTGTGTGTGTGTGTGTGTGAAGAAAAGGGGCTGAAGGAATTTCAAACTAAGAACCTGAATTTGAATTCGAGAAATTTGAGGCGAGGAGCTGAGCCCCCTCGCTGGGAGAGAGGCGCGTTCGCTTCTTTTGATCACGTGACGGGACGGTTGGCGGGAGGCGGCGCCTTATCCGCCGGAAAGAGCGGGGAAAAGAGCAGCCGCCGCCGTGGTGGAAGTGAAATTACACCGCTTCTGCGTCCTGAGCGAGCAGCCGCACACGCTTCGACTTTCGAGACGGAGAGACCAGGCGACGCGCCAGATGGAGCAGAGCAGCTTTCCGCGGCCTGAGTTTAGCAGCTGGACGCTGACTGTTGGTATTTTTGTGAGTTGACACGCGTCGCACGTTTGGGTTCGCATGAATCACGTAGTCGGCGAAAAAGTTTTCGGTTAAAAGTAGAGGGTGATCGCGTGGCGGCAGCGTGCCGTATTTCAAAGCTGTTCAGGTGACGGTTTTATCGTGGGCAAACACGCTTGTACGGTGGCTGACGGGGACAAATGCGCTGCAGTGGCCCAAAAACAAGTGAGATTCATGAAGAAAAACACAGTAAAATTCGATAAGTTTGTATGAATTCCTGCACGTGCTTGCCCTCTTTCGATAATTAAAATGATAATATGTTGACAGTTTGCTGTTGAAAATTTGTGAAAGATGTCCATTTCTATGTTCCAGGGCCTTATGTGACCTCGTTACAATTTGTTGCCAAAAATATTCGGTTTATTACAAACCATGACAGGGAAAAGCAGCCGATTCTTACATTGTTAACGCAGCAGCGTCGGCCGCTCGTCGGTCTGCACCACTTATCGCCCCCTGGAGGCCCGGAGCGTTCCTGTCGTGTGAGAGAATCCTGCAGGTTTTTCCCTCGCGTACTTGTTTTAACTTCCTGCCGCACTTTTACGCGTTTACAGCAGGTTTCTGTCGTTGCGTGAGTTTTTTTGCATTTCGGTAAGTGTTTTTGGGATCTGCAAAGGGAAAGCGCGTTTGCCTGCTGACGGCGGCCAGGACTCGAGTCTCATTCAGCCACACGGCGCGATGCCACAAGGCCTCCCCCTCCCCAGGTCGTCAAATCCCGACGCTCTGTCATGCTCTCCGCCGTCTTCGGGTCAAGTGGGGATCGCCGTGGCACGATGACTTCACGAACGCTATTTATTCGCCACTTGGCCAGCCGCTCGATGGGCGATCCCCGGGGACAAATCTGGAAGTCTAGGAGTGTGTGCTCGGTCCCTCTTAGAATTCAGCCTCGGGTCGCGCCGCTACCGATGTCAGTGATCTGCACACACAGTCACTCGTTTTTTTTTGTTTTTTGTTTTTTTTTTAAAGCAATGTGGGATGATTCGCAGCAAACGGATAAGAGAGGAAAAGGTGAAAAGCGAGGCTTTCTGCGGCCTGAGATCACCAGCTGGAGACCGTTTGGATTTCACTCCAAAGGTGCGAAAGCACAATTAAGAGACGTTGTCCTGTGACTTCTTATAGTAATTACGGTAATTACATTTTTTTTTTTTTAAATCTCGGCTTGTAAGTAGATGGAGTAATAAGCTTTTTTTTAATGAGGTAATTAAACCCATTTCACCACTCGATGGGCAGAGTGTGACGAGACTCGCATATCCAAACTTAGCAAAACTACAAAAAACAAACAAGCGGAAAAAAAGCCAGAGAATATATCGTCGACGGGACCGTTTCTTTTTGACATCCTGCGTCACAGAATCAGTTTTCTCCTCGTCAGCGTCGGCAGGCCGATTCTGCAAAGTAGATTCTGCATAAACCGACAGGCGGTGGTGACATGTAATTGTTCAGTGTGTCTTTTCGGGCTGCGCTCAACATCCCTTTGTGTTTTGGTGTGTGTGAGAGGATGCAAAGTGAGCCGCCGCGGTGCCTAAAGCGTCCCAAAAGGCGGCAACATGCAGCACGCAACTCCGCCGGTCCTGATAAGCCCAGCCTGTCTCCCTCTGAAGGTGGCAGACGCGCCACCGCCGCCGCCTTTGGAGCGCTCGCGCTCATGGCTTTTCCTGACAGAAACTTTCCATTACCGCTGATGGCGGCAGTGCGCGACAAGGAGGCATCTGAGCGTCATTGGCTGCCAGCGCAGCAGGAGCAGCCCTTGGCTCATTCTTGGAACAACTTGAGATGCTGAAGCTCTCAAAGTGATCGTGATGGGAATTGTTCTTTAATATCGTTCTTCTCGTGCCAGAGCCAATTGTCTGTGAGCCGAGGTCTGTATTTTGTCACGTACATGTAACTTTAAAAGAAAAAAAAAAAACTTGAGACAACTGTATGAACATAGCAACGGGGAGCGTGTTGTGGAGCTGCCTGTTGGTTATTTCTAGCCACTTCAGATAAGGCCTCCGTCACCGTGTACGACACGATGACCGTCCTCTCCAGGAGGACCGCCGCAGGCCTTCACAGCAACCTGTCCGCTTAAGCACGGGGCTGGGAGGATGCGCGGCGACGTTAAAGAGATGTGCGTCATCTTGGGGGCCGAAGTAACGGCCGGTAGGGGGGCGGAAAATCCGATGACAAATCGATCTTCGTTGCCATGACCACGTCCTGGTTAGTGGGCCGGGTGAGCCCCTCTGGTTGCTCATCGCTCGCAGCCTCGCGAGGCCGACAGTGGGAGTTCGCGGCGGCCCGTCAGTCGGCGAAAACGTAATATTATTCAAAACTGCAGTTCAAGTTCCTGATAAAAAAACAAACGGTAGATATCAGGAAAAGTGAAACGCAAGTGAATATGAATAATCTACAAAATAACCTGAAGGATTAAGATAATCCTGTAACTGTGCTATATTTATCACACTGACAACGTTTGTGGCTGTTACGCGCGACTCTGTTCCAAGAAGTGCTTCCATCTCCACGTAACGTAGTTTCTACTGATTTATTTATGTGTTTGATTTGTTTGGCTCTTCAGACTGTTCATATTGGGTCACTTTCCATTTTGTAATATTTGTTGTATTCTTTTTTTTTAATACCACGGTACTCCCTGCCTGTGTCTTTATATTTATACCGACATGGAGCACAAATCCCTCCGGAATTAATGAAGCATTTCTGATTCTCACTGCGAAGTTCAGAAGACTGGATTGCGGCAGCTTGCGGATGTTGTTTCTTCTCCCATGTTCCTCTTTGTACATTTACGGCAGCGTCGGTTTGGGCTCTTAAAGGGGGCGAACACACACGAGAGAAACGGCACGGCGGCGCACACGAAGAGAAACGCGGCGTGAAACCATCTCCCAAACACGCCAGCGCGGGTCCACACAACGGGAGCGGGGAAGCTGCTCTCATGAAACAACGAGCGTCGGACGTTGGGAGCTCGTCGGCGGACGAGATTTGATCCGCCCTTCTACGCGCGGGTTAAAGGTCGGCCAATTAAGGTAGCCGAAGAAAAAGCGGGATATGAGAGGGGTATTGACTGCAAGGAACGGGATTAGGATTGATCGGGCGAGCAGATGGGAGATGGTTTACACTTCCTGCGGCCCGAGCGCCGCGCTGGTAGTCGGGAGCAAACCCCCTGGCAGAGTCGGCCGCTCGTTACTCTTCGCGGGCAGACGCGGACGTGGGCTCCAGATTGGAGACGGTCCCGACGGCTTAAAAAAAATCCTAATTGATGGAGCAGCAGGGTTTCGGCGTGGAAGACCTTCAGCGGCGTCACATTCTGTCCCCGTCAAAGCAGCTTGTCTGTAAACAAAAGGGAGCTGCCGCCGCCGCCGCCGCTGCTTGCTGCTGCTGCTCAGTCAATACAGAAATTCAAAAAAAAAAAGAAAAAAAATAGAAGAAGAAGAAAATGTGTGTCCCAGCACATCCATGTCTATACTTTAAAAGATTTAAAAAGAGACCGCGAGAGGGAGCGCCGTCTTCGGCTGGAGCACAAAAGGCAGAAAAACTCTCGTCCAGGTGAAGGTCGTTTTTAAATCGAGGCGGCGTCTTTCTTTACGGCGCGAATTTTCCCGTCTGCGGTTCCTCGGCGGTTGACTGACCGAGGAACGTAGCAGGTCACCGGAAATGGAGGCGTTTCTCGAGACGGGTTGGTGCATTGTCGATGTGCAACGATGTCTATAGGTGTTAGGTGATGAAATTCCATGCCAGTCGTGAAACTTTATCATCTGAATTGTTGATGTTTTGCAGTGTCTATCTTTTTGACTTAAGACAGAGCAAACAGAGGTGGAAAGTGCTAAAGATGAGAAGCAGCTAGTGCTTGGAGCTCAGCACTTAAATATTTTCACCCCTTTTTTTTATGGTTCTGTGAGGCACGTTAAGTTTGTGTTTGTTTTTTTAGTGTTCTTTTTTTTTTTAAATCTTTTTGAATCAAAGTGGAATCAATGAAAGTTTCTTTCCATTTCATCCACTTGGATAAAATCTAATTCTCTTTCTTTGTTTTTGTTGTTTTGTTTTTTTTATCTGTAGGTTTTAACCATTTTGCAAATCCTATTCAATCCAGTGCAATCTGATTTAGTCCGGTCTAATCTAGCTCAATCAAATCTGTCTGACTCCCTTCAGGTAAAAAAAAAAAAAAAAAAAAAGATGAAAAGGCTTCATACGGTACTTTCACTCATGTGGAGGCTTCGTAACGCCGCGTTTACGGAGCCTGAGGACCTGCATTGACTGATGTAACATGAAGAGATGAAAAGGATCGAACAAGCAACAAGCCCGAACGAGACAGATTACAAAAAAGAAGTGGAAATGACGTCGTTCAGTGTTCGCTGCCGCTGTCAACCTGCCCACCGCTTTGATTCCAGACTGAAATATCTCAGCAGCTACAAACCGGTCGGCTGCAGCTCTGGAGTAATTCTGATGATCTGTGCCATTCGTGTTCGCTTTGTCTGATATCTCCATTACCTACCCAAATACTTGGAAAAAAAAGACACCCCCATCATGGGCGGTGTTCTGCGGCATCAGCAGCAAGAAGAATATCAGACACTCTTGGTGGAGACGGTACCCGCGAAACATCCGCACGCTCGCATTTTCATCAAGGACACGAGCACTTAGCTCAAGCAGCAGCGTGCCGGCATCCAGCCTATAGACTGAGCATAATGTGGATTACAGCCCCCAACTCCCTCTCAAAAATGAGGCCAGAACATGCCCAGTGGGGGGGAGGGGGGGCGCATCTTACTTGAATGATGTCATTTGGCGCCAGAGTCTGCATGGTAGATTTTCTGAATGAACGCACTGAGGTGCCGCGTCACGAAATCACCCGAGATCGGTTTACTGCTGAACAATTCATCGTCATGATTTGATCATCAAAATAGTCATTTGTCATGCACACAATTCCCCAACGGAAGTCTGTGAAAGCCTCCACAGCTCCGGGTGTCTCGCTCGGAGCGGCCGTCACTCATGACACCGCAACCCCCTTTCTCTTATGGCATCAAATAACTAATGAAATGATAATAACCATCTTTGAAAGAAATCTATAAGCACTTTATGCTCCCCATCCAAGTCCCATCCACTAACAAGCAGGGGCCGGGATTTATGACCTAAACACAGCTGGCCACCGGGGGGCGATCGAGCTTGTCTGACCTCACTTCAGAGGCGCTCCTCTGCTGTCCTCACGGAGCTGCTCGCGTGGGAGATTTTGATGGAGCATCTTCTGCTTAGCATTGCGTCGCTATTGCCTCTTTCGCCCATTCACGCTGACACCCACCCACCCACACACACACACACACACACACACACACACATTTTCATACACTGATGGAGGAGGCTGCCATGCAAGGTGCCAACCAGCTCATCAGGAGCAATTAGAGGTTGGGCGTGTCGCTCAAGGACACTCTGACACGTCCTCTGGCGGACCAGACCTGAGCTTGTTTACGCTCAGTCTGAGAAATCTAACTTTGTGCCCCGGCAGCTCAGTTCTGAAAAGTTGCCGCTGCAGCTCCAGTCTCCCGGGCGTCCATGTTTAATCCAAATACATATTTATATGTCAGATGTTTTTTCTTTTTTCTTTTTTCTTTTCTTTCTGTGGTTCTGCAGCTATTTGGATTGGGATCTAACATCTCACTATCACATCTTTGTCCATCATTATCACTCGAGTCACAAGTGGACACTCCAAACGGTGTTTTGAAGGAGACTGGCACTCAAAATTTATTTATTTTTTTTGTGATATATATTCTACCCATGCGATGATCACTCAAGACCGAGCAACTGTAAGTGTTTTCAAATGTGTGCATACTTTGCTAATTTTTTTCAACGCCGCTTCAGACGTCACTCGTTAAGGACGGCTGAGTTGCAAACCAACTTTAAGTTCTCGCGTTTCATGGTTCGGAATCTGCATCCCGTCACGCCGGCTTTTGAAAGGCTCTATAGAAATGTGCAAAGCGTCTCTGACACTACATAACACAACATGACAAAAACAGGACAGTTTTGAAGAGACGGCGTGATGAAGTGCCGACGCCGGGTCGCCGAAAGCAGCCGCCGTTTCAGGGTGAGCCATCAATTGATGATTTTTATGCATCAAGCTGAAATATTGGAGAATAACGCGGCGGCGGCTTGTTCAGCCAACGGAGCGAAACCGCGCCGTAACAGGATGTCGTCCAAGAGCGAGTCAGCCCCCCGCTCGTCTGATTGATGAGCATTCTGGGAAAAATAATTCTGAACTCCCGCTGATCTCCAGAGGATTTATCAGCATCCTATTATGTTCATCTTATAGTAGCAGCTTCGCTTGTAAGACTCTTGGCAGGCAGCTGAGTAATGATGGTTTTGTTGCTCCGCTCGCTCGGGCTACATTCATAACACGGGCTTTCGGGCTCGGCTCCAAATTCCCGCTCCTGCGTGATTGAGACATCACGAAGAAGCGAGTCTGACGGGGCGCGAGGCACGAGCAGAGAGAGCTGATTGGAGCAAATGAGCCGAGCAGTTTGGTGTATTCAAATTCACTTGGAAGTGGTGATAACCATTAGCGTTATTATCCAGCTGCAGTAAACATCCATCACAGAACTGCGGATGCACCGCTTGCCTGTCCAGGCAGTGACGGCTTTGACATGTAGTCTATGTTTGGCCTCGGTGTGTGTGTGTGTGTGTGTGTGTGTGTGTGTGTGTGTGTGTGTGTGTGTGTGTGTGTGTGTGTGTGT
>CAAKHG010019331.1:7892-19200 GCA_901007715.1 Dactylopterus volitans
CTGAGCTTTGTCGGGGCATGAAAAGAGGGGATTCCGTGCGTGTGTGTGTGTGTGTGTGTTTGACTGACGGCCACACACACACACCCACACACACACACACCCGTCGCGTCTGCACACTTTCGGGCTTCAAAAGGAGCCGCCACATGGCAGCCGTACCTATTGTGGCCCCACCTGTGTTTGGCCATCCGAGCCGCCATTAGCGCGGCTGCTCGCGTGCCCGCCGGCGCTATTTGTTCGCGGCTAAAAGGGCTCGAACGGCGGTGGGTGGCGGCCGACGCAAGCCCCCCCCTTGCTTTGTTTTTTGTTTTTTATAGCGCGCAGCAACACAGAAATCAGGAGGGGCGAGGGGGGATGAAAAATGTCATTGATGTGTAAATTCCCCATGAATAATTCCTCTCTCGTCCCACCCAAAAGGCCGCCACGCTCACCGCTCCTGCTTCCAGCCTCCACTCTCCCCCCGCCCCTCTTGTATCCATCCCTCCTTGCATCATGACTTATGAAGAGGTGCAATGAAAGACACCCATTTTTAGTGTCGCCCGCGACCCCTCCCTCCGTCACCGTCATCGCCCTTCCTTCGGGAGCTTCGGGAGAGTGAGTATCCTGCCGCGACGGAAGGGTGGGGGGTGGGGAGGTGGGGGCCGAGGCCCACGCACTCGCGCAGCGCGAAGAACAGGCAGAGCCGGAGAGTCGACGCCTCGCTCGGCTCTATATTTATAGGCAGAAAACCTGATTTCAGATCAGTCACGCTAGACTTGCGGCAGACACCTCCTGCACGGCGGGGGAGGCAGGGAGGCAGGGAGGCGGGGGGGGGCGGGCAGACAGGCGGCGAGCGCTTCCTCTCAATCGCTCAGCGAAGAGTGCCAGCCGGGTTTTATTTTCTTGTCCTCAACTGCTTTTTGCTTTCTATCAGTTTGTCTTTTTCTTTCTTTCTTTTTTCTCCTTTTCCCAGCCTTCTTCCTCATCATAAATCCCGCCCCCCCCCAACCCTCTCCCGACCCCTGCCCTTCCTACCCGGCAGAGTTAGAATCTCTCCGCAACATCCAACAAGCACAATCATTCCATGTTATCACCATCTTCAAACAGAGACACAAACATACCAGAGTGATGACTAAACTACAAATCACCAGATTCAGTTTTCTCCGAAAGACACGCCCACTGAGTCATTCCTGCGGCCCAGATGATTGCTGACGTTAGCGCGCTAACAGGCAGAGAAATAAAATTATCGGGTATGGACCGGTCGTCACCGGCGATGGGAATAACGGCGTAACAAATAAACAGCGTTTCTTGTTTCAGTAACAAGTGATCAAAATGGGTTCCCGTTTCCATGGTTACAACGGCGTTAGCGTTACTGACGATAAAGTGCGGCGCGTTTCTACAACTTAACTCGCTCAAAGTGCTTTCATCCGAGTGATCCGACCAGGCTCTCTCAGCCACGGAGGAGGAGAGGGTAGGAGGCGGGGCAACCGTATAAGCGATGATGATTGGCTAAGCCAATCAGAGCCAGAGTTGGGCGGGTGTTGTTCACACACACACACACACACACATCACAAACGTTCGAGACCGACACGCGCAGCGATGGCGGGTCCAAATAATTCAAAGGTGGCTTGAACTAAGCTACTGACTCAGTTACTTTTTGGGGGAAGTAGCTAGCAACTATAACTTGTCTTAAAGTAACGCGCCCAACACGCATTATCACGGACGGAAAGCTGACGTTGGCGTCTGTAAAATGAGGTGCGGTGGATTGTGGGATTATTAGGGCGCCAGTGGATAAATATTACATAGTCGGAAAAAAAAAAAACACATAAAATCCAACATTTTCTGAGCCATTCGTGAAATCTGAAAAAGACAAAAAAAAAAATTCAAAAATATTATTGTAAATACCAAATAGCTGTCAGTTACCTCCTGAAAGGGCTCCTTTTCCTAGCTTACATATCACACATACACCGATTGGCCATAACATTACGACCACTGCATGTTTTCCATAAAATATAATGATGTCATGCAACAGCCCTGCAATCAATCCTCCCTTCAGGAGGAGTTTTATGTTGAATTTTTATTGAATGTGTTTGCGAGAGGTGCTTGACATATCTGAATGATTGTTATTTTTGATGCTGGGTTATGCTGAGAGGTCTCAAAAATATTGTGCATGGGCGGGAATGACCAAAATATATAGTTATAACCCAGCGCGGTCCAACAGCGCCACAAATTACCGTCCCAGTAACAATCATTCAAATATGTCAACACCTCTCTCGCACTCATTCAATCAGAGACTCAACACAAAACGCTTCCCGGTTGCTTTACATGCGAAACATGCAGCGGCCGTAATGTTTTGGCTGATGGAGTTCCGAACGCGTCTGACATGTTTGAGCGACTGTTATTGTTGGTGCTGTCGAACTGCACCGGGTCTACGCGGTGAGGTGTCCCCAACATCTCGCTCAGGCTAATAAAGAGTTGGATGAGCGAAGTAACGGGGGCAGATTCAATCAAAATTCAACCCAAAAAAACTCCTCCTGAAGGGAGAATTTCTCAGAGAATACACACACACATATATATATATATATATGCACATTTTTTTTTCTTTTCTGTTTGGCAATGTCACCTTGAGTCATTTGCATGAGCGTCTTGGCAGACATCATCAAAGCGCCGTTCACCAGCTTGTCAAAAGTCCCCCACCCCCCCTCCCCCCCGTCTCTCCTCACTTTCAGTCTGAACTTCATCCCGCCTGCAACCCTTCAAATTAAACCCAAATCTGTCGGTAGCTCGCTTATTTTCCTCCTCCTCCTCCTCCTCTTCTTCCTCCCGCCACCCCTTCCATCTCCTCCCTCCTCCTCGCCACACAGGGGCTTGCTGACTTCCATGTTACCGTGCTTTTAGTCTAATGGAAAGACAGCTGTGCTCCCATTTCTATATATATAACAAGCAACATCACATGATTGAATTTGTCACACCCGCCCCGCGGCCGGAACCTGTGGTCAAAAGGGTTTATCGCGATAAAATACACGACTTTAACCTGCATGTATTTTCAGGGGATTTCTACTAAAAACCTGCAGATTTCAGATTTTCTCTTATTTTATTTTTTTTTTTTAATGTTTTTATGTAATCATTTTGAGTTAAAATGTTGGGGGTAAACGGTTTTATATTTAAAAAAAAAAAAGATTTAGAGAAAAGCACTTCGATAAGCCTCGCTGGAACTACTTAGACTGCTGTATTTAGTGTAGCTGTAATCTGCATAATACCACAATTTTGTTATTAAATGGTTGTGGGACATATTTGAGGTCGAATTATTTAAAAATAAATAAATAAATTTTAAAAAAAAGGAGCTTTCAGGTTCCAGCGGCTCTGTTTTGAAGGCAAAAACAGTTATTTTGTGTCCTTTCTTTTCACGCAGTCACATGGACTCAGCCTAAAGGATCCCGTCTTTCATTGTATTTAGTTATCCTTTTCTACTAGCATGTATGTTTCTGCAGCTCTTGAGTGTGTGTGTGTGTGTGTGTGTGTGTGTGTGTGTGTGTGTGTGTGTGTGTGTGCGTGCGTGTGTGTGTGTGTGTGAGCAGACGGGTCCAGAACCAACAACCGATCGGATATAAAAGGCTTGGAAGCGCATATGTGGTTGGTGGAGACGAGTTCAGGACCTCTGTAATGACTATATAGTGGAAGGCTGGAATGCAGCACACACAAACACACACACACACACACACACACACACACACACACACACACACACACACACACATTTGCATTTAGGGCACAAAAACATTATTTTTAAAAAGTGGAAATAGGTTAGATTTTAGCAGTGAGGTATCGCTGGTCTCCGTGGCGGCTGCTGCGTTTGCTTGCCTGTAGCTGCCTGTTTCGTGTTGCGTTCAGGAACGCTCGGTAAAAATTAAAGCCAGCGGGGGCTGGTGGCAGACAGGATGGCAAAAACAAAAAAGCGAGGCCCACATGGAATCACTGCACGTTCAGATGGCGTCGCCATGCTGCAGACGCTGAGGTTTGCCCTCCAGGTCGTCTTTGCAGCGTTTATCAGATAAAGATGAGTTCCTTTTTTTTTTTTGGTTTTTTTTGCAAAAACAGACCGAACGTGAACAAACGCTTTTCAGTCCGACATTCTGAGAAATGATCAAAGCCACGCGGCATTCCCTGGATCGCGTCAAAAAAAATAAAAATAAAAATAAACCCGGTTTAATACAAATAAAAACATGTGTTTGTTTCAACGGCGGTTCAACTTGTTTTTAGATAATTGGCCCAGTTTCTGATAGATGTTCTGTCGGATCTTGGGGGCAGGAGGGAGGAGGGCGAGGCGGGTTCCAGGCTTTCTGGCTCCGGACCCCTGAAAACAAACCTGCTTCTGACTATTGTGTGCAAATTTATATACAAAAGCTTGCAAAATATTGCAATATTGCTCAACTTTTCTTTTACGAACGCGGCGGTAAAAATTCAGCGTTTGCATGATGTAAGGAGACTTTGTGCCAGAGAGCTTCGAGTTGGAACCACATGGAATCCAGTGGTGCTTATTCCCACTGAGAAATATCCGTTTAAAGTAAACAGGACCAGTGAAAAAGGCTCGTAATCAGACTATATGCCGATCAGCCATAACATTACGACCACTGCGTGTCCACCATAGAGTACAATACAACAGCCCAGCAATAGATTCTCCCTTCAGGAGGAGTTTCATGTTGAATTTTGATTGAATTTGTTTGGGAGAGGTGTCGACATATTTTTATTATTGTTACTGTGACTGAGATTTCTGATGCCGCTGAACTGCGCTGGGTTATATCGAGAGGTGTCCCTAATATTTTGGTCACCCTAACGCATATGAGTGGGATGGCCAAAACACGCACGGCCGTTGCTTTTATTCTGTGGTGAACGTGCAGCGCTTTTAATTTTAACAGCCGACTGGCGTGTAAACTTCCGAATAAAACGCTCCCGTCGCCGCTCGCGGGCCAATCACGTGCCCAATCATCGACAGGAGAAGAGTGAATTTTATTTCTTTAAATCATTTCAAAGGCCTGAAAAGGACAAGCTTGAATCATTTTTCAGCCCCGAATCCCCCCCGGCACCCCTCACCATCAAAACACATCATCCACTTCAGGGTGGAGACATTTTTTTTTTTTTTAAGTCCATGTATCATATTTCAATTACAAAAATTTGGTAACTGATAGGTGCATTAGCGCAGCACTGAATGTGCTTTTCAGTCGTGGAGAGGGACAAAAAAAAAGAACAAAAAAAAAAACACAAAACAATGACTTCTAAATAAATGGGAGCCAAAAAACCACTCAGCATTTCAGCCCCTCGACAACGTGGGTTCTTGGTAACTGAGAAAGACAAAGCGGCGTGACAGAAAATCCATTAGCGGCGCTGCGAGCAGTAGAAAAGGCTGTGATACTTGATTGCAGCGAAGGCAGCTGAAATAACTGCTTGTCTTTTTTTCTTTTCTTTTTTTTCGCTGTCTGGGAAAGAACCCTCAGCCGACGCTGCAGTTTCCGTCCAGGCTGCAGCGTTTTTTTTGCTTCGGCTTCTCTCATCCGGCTTCCTCCCGGCCCGACTTTGAGCAGGGCCTCCGGAAAGCGGCCGCGTGAACGTGGAGCTGCCGGCCGGCGTTTAGCGGCTAAAGAGCCAAATATTCAAAAAAACAAACAAACAAACAAAAAAAACCCAGCAGGTGGCACCGGTTCGTATTTGTAGCCGTTCCCGCTGGCAGAAGTTGTGGATGGTGCCAAAGAAACCGTCCTGATGATGGTAACCCCTCTGTTGGGGTACCTAGCACACTAAAGGGTGGAGCTAAAGGCGCCGCAGTCACCGATTGGTCACGCAGATCGCGGGGAAAGAACTCGCCGAAAGCGAACGGGTCCATGTTTAAACGCGTCACCGATCTCACGGGTGGAGATCCCAGACTTTTCCGTTTTTTTCCCCCTGTGGAAGACCGGCAGCGGCAGGAATCGCGCTCCTTTGGGGCCACCCGGGGAGGTGGCAGGCGGTTCCGTTCGGCGAGGAACCTGAAGGTTCTCCCGCTGGTGTCTGGCGGAGAGGCTGCGGAGGGCCTCCAGCCAGCGGCCGGGGCACGAAGGACCAAAAACTAAAAGCTCTGCGGTGATTATATTCTTAAAGACCACAACGGGCCTGGACGGGAAGACCTGACTTTAATCTCAGAATTCGGACTTTTTTTTTCAGAAATTAAAAAAAAAATACTCCCAAAAAAATTCTGAGATTAAAGTCAGGATTCTGATTTTTTCAGAAATGAAAAAAAAATCCTCCCAAATTTTTTTTTTTTTTTAGGTTTAGGAAAAAAAGTCAGAATTCTGAGATTATAGACTTATTATAGACTTTTTTTCAGAAATGAAAAAAAAAAAAAACAATCATCCCGAATTTTTTTTGTTTTTTTTTTGGAAAAAAGTCAGAATTCTGAGATTAAAGTCAGAATTCCCACTTTTTCTCAGAATTATATTTTTTTTCTTCAGTGGCCCTAATCCCCTTCCGTAGGTTTGCCAGTGGTCATCGTAGGTCAACCACGCAGCTGAATTAAGCGCAGCTGCATCTTCCACCTTCTGTTTTGTTCTTGTTTTGTTTTTTAGCAGCCACATGCGTGTTTTTTTTTAAACACGTTAAAAATGTAACACGTTAACGCAAAAAAAATGAACCTGTATATTTCAACAGCTCCAACAATGAATGTGTAAAATGACCCCTTCCGTACGTAAAGCATTTGCTTCAGGTCGGTGCTCTGCAATTTTGCAACAACTGCGGCGGTTGTTGGACTCCTCACTGCATTTGTGTTCTTCTCCCTCTGCTGGATGCTGAAAAAAAACAACAACAAAAAAAAAACCCTTCTCTTTTAATTTTTTTTTTTAAGATTTCAAATTCAATCTTCTCCCTCTGGAAGTAATTTTAGATTGTGAAATCCTTATTTTCTTTTTCAAAACATTATTTATTTATTTTTTCCCTCTCAAGGCTTCAGTTGAACCGCAGTTTTTTTTTTTTGTTTTTTTTTTCCCGGGGACACGGCGGCTTTGAAAATGAGACGCGTAAAGCGGAAGCGGAGAGAGGAGGCGGGTCCGAGGCGCCGCGGCAGACGAGCAAGGAGCGGTGATTGAAGGAGGCGAGCTTATCCGCCCATCTGCCGCCGGGCGACGGGATTCCGAGCAGATGCGGGACGGGATTTAACATCTGGACGCACCTTTTTTTTTCTTCCGCTCGTTCCTGCTGATTTACCGGAGATTGAGGAGCGAGAGGAGAGATAACGGCGAGGCGGGATGAGGCGCCAGAGGAGAAGAGGAGGATTATGGGAGTCGTTACTTACGCGGCGTCCTGCGCACGGAGATGGCCCCCCCCCCCAACCTTGCGGTCTCTCGTGGGTGCACCGAGCTGGACTCCTGAAGACCTGGACCGGCCTGAACCACCTCGCTGCCGTCTTTTTATTCCTCTGAGATTTGCGGCGGCCAAGGGTCAAAGGTCAGCGTGGTCGCTTTAAGGCTGCCGCTGGCTTGCAAAAACGTTTGGAAGGTCTTCAGCGTCGGGCTGGAGTTCAGGGATGAAACCATAAGGCTCAAAGGGGTCAAGAGGTCAAAGTTCAATGTTTCAGCAACTAACGAAAAGAATAATAATAATAATTTGTCACCATATACTGATTCCACGCAAATGTTAAAAAAAGGGATAAAATGATATGACATGGTTCTCTGAGATTGTGGTGGTCAGAGGTCAAAGGTCATCCCAGTCTTTTTACGGCCGTCGCTGATTTCTGAACGCCTGGCAACGTCCTGGGGTTTGGCTGAAATATCAACTTGAGCGCGGGGATGAAACGATAAGGGGGTCAAAAGGTCAAAGCAATTATTCCAGCCTTCTCCACACCTCCCAATCTGCACAATTTGCTCTTCTACACTTGGTCGCGCTCCAAACTCCCGATGGAACGTGCAAAAAAACAAAACAAAAAAAAAACAAAAACCCAACAACGTTCCTTTTTCCGATGCGCTCGCTGCCGTCTGATGGCATTTCCCGCGTCCTGGCCCACCGCCTGCGGACAGAGTTGGAGTTTTGTGACATTCCCCTTCCTCGTCCTCATCACGAGTCCCGGAGGCTGGAGTAGCTGCCCGCCGCACCACCACCACCAACACACACACACACAGCGCTTCCCCTCCCTCCATCTTTTCTCCTCTGCTTCTGCTCGCACATAATCCCTTCACCCCCTTTTGCCCCCCCGTCTCTCTCACGTCCTCCAGTCCAGCGATGCGCCGCGTCAGCAGCCGCGTCCGTTGCGCCTCGATACATAAAAAAAGCAGAATTATCGCTAAACTAAATCATGCCATCGCGCTGCTGGGTGGCGTTAAAGAGACGAGTGCCGCGGGGCCGCCTGACAACGTGCAACTGGCGAAAACACGTATCACAAGTCACCGCCTGCACTATTTGAAGCTGCGGGACCGGGCACAGCACACGGCGATCAGCCGTATCATTATGACCGGCACCTTTTTCCTTTTTTTTTTTTTTTTTTTAAAAACCCCTTCAGGGCGTTTCGTGTTTTGTTTTGTTTTTTTAATGTCAAACATACAATATTGATTCGTGCTCGACTTTCAGTCATTTGCAAAGACAAATTCTCTGGGTTATTCTTAGAGGCGTCCCTAATTTTTTGGTCATCCCGAGCGTGACCAAAATATTAGGGACACCTCTCCTACAGTTCCAATAACAATAACAAATGTGTCAACACCTCTCTCACACACATCCAATAGAAAGTCAACATATAAATCTCCTCCTGAAGGGCATTTAGGACTGTCGCATTGTATGTTATGCTAAATATGCAGTGGTCATAATGTTATGGCTGATCGGTTTGCCCTCAGCTAGACCGAGTGTTTCCGCATTGGCATAATTTATCGCAGAGCTGTTACATTATATTCTATGGTAAACATTGCAGCCGTCATAATGTTACGGCTCATCTGTTCGCAAAAAGCTAAGTTAGGGGCTTCGCGCTTCTTTTTATTCTCCTTTATCCATCTCTGGAGATTAGGCTTAGCTATTTCCACAGTGGACATCCAATAACTTGAGAATCATTTATTCATATTTTGCCAGCAAAACCCTCAGAGGATCTGCTTTCTGCTAATTGAAGTTTAGCAAAACACCCACATGAATAGCAAATCTTAGTTGAATCAACAGTTCTGTAAGTTCAGCACAGCAGAAGAAAGGGGGAGGAGGAGGAGGAAGAGGAGGAAGAGGAGGAAGCGGTGGAGGAGGAAGAGGCTGCAGCAGCTACACAGGGATGCACATGGACGAGTGCGTGAATGTGATTGGTCAGATGGCAGCCGGAAAGTCGAACATCCTATACAAGTGAGGATATTTTGGCTGGACAGGGTTGTGTGCGTGTGTGTGCACGTGTGCGTGTGTGTGTGTGTGTGTGTGCGCGCGCGCGCGCGCTGACATTTCCGAGACAGTCGCTCCTGCCATCCAGGTCTCCTCGAGCTCAACGAGGGCTCACGAGTATGAAAAGTATTGACAGTAGCTTGTTAGCGGCGCGGCGGCTAATCCATAACCTGGGTCGACCGGGCGCTGATGCCAAGGGACACACGCACGCACGCCGACACACCCTCCTCTCCACTGACACGTGACCTTTACGGGATCAACTGACCAGAAGCCGCCGTCAATCACAGAGAATCGCCCACCCAAACACCCAAACACCACCACCACCACTCCTGCTGCCGCCACAGCAACAGCCAATCATCTCCAGCCTCCCGCCATCACTCCTCCCTTTCGCACAGTCAATATCTGTTTAATAGTCAGCTTCTCCGCAAGAGCACGCGCGCACGCACGCATGGGCGGGCGGGCGGGCCGGCCACGGCGGCGCCAGAATGCAAAGCGACTTTTGCTTCTCGAGGAGACAAACATCCTCAGACAAAATGGAGGGTGAGAAAGGCATGTCGGCAGCGAGCTGGGGAGGGCCAAAGGCGGCGGGAAGGTGGGGCCCTAGCGGCTAGCTGCTAGCGGCGAGTTTCCCTGACAGGCAGCACGACGACAACAACAACAACCTGCGAACGTCGGCTTTGATAGTGGTGGAATCATGCTGGGCAGCAGGATAGCCTGCTGCGCGGTGTGTGTGTGTGTGAGTGTGTGAGTGTGTGTGCGTGTGTGTGTGAGTCATGACTGCGCGATCAACTTCTCTTATTTCTCTACATCAGCTCAATATTTGATGTTTAATATTTAAGCATATCTGCACTACAGGGAGAGAAAAAGAAAGGTTGGAGGAAACCGTCCACGTGCGCGCGCACGCACGCACGCAGACAAGCACGAGCACATACACACGCGCGCACACACTCACGCACGAAGACACGCATACAGACACACACACACATGCAGACACGCACGCACGCATGACCACCATGCAGACACGCACGCACGCATGCAGACACGCACGCACGCACGCACACATTGATTGGCTGGCATCACTTGATCTATTTATAACTTCCAAAAAAAAAACAAAAAAAACAACCCCCCCACCTCCTCCCACAGGTTGTTTGACAGTTTTTTGGCCGCGAACGGAGTCTCGCGAAATGTTTTTGGAAGCAAAGCGATTCATCTTCACGTGTTTGGAAGCAACGTTTAAAGGTGGCGCGGCTTTTCCTGTTGACGCTTGGGTGAGTCTCATCGTCATGGTGATGGGAAACCTTGGCGCTGGTCCTCTGGACGAATGAGCGGCGGCGGAGCAGCTCTCAATCGTCACCGGTCCCCGTTGAACCTTGTTCAGTTGAGCTTATCAGTTAACACACACACAAAGTAAAAAAAAAAATAAAAAAAGCAAATGTCAAAATATTAAATAGAAGGTCGTGTATTAAAAAACAGATTGCGATTCCGCTGCCCACCACCAGGAGGCTCACACGTGACCGAACCACAGCAGCACAAGTTTTAAAAAATTAAACAAAACAAGCGCAGCGGAACGCCGGAGCCGGAGGCCGGTTCCCTGCAGGTTCCACCACACCGAGCTTCCTCTCCTACATAGTAATGTTATCCATATTTTAAAAAAAAAGATTGCAGCAGCTCCCCCTGCCGCTCCTGCTTGTCCATCATCATTTTGCAACACGACCTGATCTGATCCACTGCAGATCAGAGCGCGTCGAGGTTTCAGCAACAAAACAAAAAAACAAAAACCCCAAAACAAAACACTTTAAGGCGGATTGTGTTAATTTAAATACAGATGCGAGAGGGAATAAAAAGGGGGGGTGGGGATGATATGGCAAGGTTCTCTGAGATGATGGTGAATATTTCAGCTCTCAGACAAAAAAGGCCTAAAAAGGATGAAATTATGACACGATGACACTTTTCTGCTCCGGATGCGCCC
>CAAKHG010019336.1:8763-40875 GCA_901007715.1 Dactylopterus volitans
CACACAGATGGAGAGATTTGCTGTGTGCGCGAGCGTGTGTGTGTGTGTGTGTGTGTGTGTGTGTGTGTGTGTGTGTGTGTGTGTGTGTGTGTGTGTGTTTTTGAGAGAGAAAGAGTGTGTATGAGGGGCCGCGAGCTTGAAAGTGAATACTGAAACGGGAGATGTGGGTGGAGGGCAAACTAACTTTGAACGTTCATGCAGTGAAGTTAACGTCCGTCCTCTCTGGAGGTCACAGCCGAGGCTGCTGGGAAACCTCCTTCAACAGATAGATAGATAGATAGATAGATAGATTCAAGCTATACAAGAACTATACAAACTCAGCACAGACCAAACAATGTTCAAGCACCGCTCGAACGCTAACGCTAATAGCGCAACAACGCGGCACACAGCTGTTGCCGCCTACGTCGTTGCGCACATTCGTGTATCTGCATCACTTTCGATAAGATGTGAACAAGCAGGCGATGAAAAAGAGGAAGCTCCCACTAACCGACCATGTGGAATAAGAACACGCGCAGACTTTTCCCCTGGAAGTCGAGAGGCGATGAAGCGGGAGCTTACCGTTGTCACGGCAACGGATGATTCCCGTGCCCTTCACGTCCAAGACGGGTGGAATTTTCAAATAAAGTGAAGGACGCCGATGTCACAAAATATTATTCAAAGTTTTGTCTCCTCGGCTCACCAAGTGGCGCTTTCCCCGTCCACCGTTAGCCCAGCTTAGCAAGCTAGCCGCCGGTTGCTAACTATGCTCGGTTGATTAGGAGGCTTCCTGTGTCCATCAGCTAAAGGTTGGCTGCAGATGAATGCACGGTTTTAAGGCGCAACAGGCGGCCAATCGGAGAAGAGTCTTCACCCTGACCACGGCATGAAAATATCAACGCCTGATGTTAGCGAGCGTTGGTTGAGGCGTTAGTTTGGTCAGAGGCTTTTGAAAAAACACGAATGAGGCATGTTTCCAATCACTCGTGTTGGCCGTTTAAGCTAGACTGCTTGATTTCACCTGCGGTTGGCGGTATCAGCTATGCGAGAAGTTGTCCGTCGTGATCAATATTTCATCCATCTATATTCTTTTTGTTTCTCTTCCTCTCCCTTCGGGGGGGGAGCTACAGTTGAGTTGTGTTGAGTTAAATTTCAACCACGTCAGGATTTGTTCTCGAAAGGCGTTCACAGCTTCCGCCTAATGCATTAACTAAAAAAAAAAAAAAAAAAAAAGGCAAAAATCCACCTTAAGCTGATTAAGTAGCATGTAAAGGCCTTTTGTGTGGGAATCCTCAGCCTCTCCTTATGCAGTCATTTGGAATACACATTAAGTACCTTCATGGAAATGTTTTTTTTTTTTTTTGGCTTGTGACCACGACACAATATGTCACCCATATTTGCTTCACACGTGTGTATGTGCATCTCTCCCAGGTTTCTTTCTGAAGCGCTGCTAAAATCCTCATCTGGACCCAGATTGCTTATTTTTGTGGACCAGCCTATGAAATACGTCAGACGGTTACTGTCTTGACATACTATAAACGCATGATATTGCAAAGGTTTCATGTATTTTTGGTTTCATGCTGTTTTGGCTCTACTTTAACCATACAGACCCAGTACAAATCCTACGGACTGAGGCAGACTGCTGAGATTTGTCGGAGTAGCGGCAGCTCATGAATTCCGGGAGTCTTGTATTTCAGCTGATGCACGTAGTCTTTGATAAACATGTTTCGTATAGAGTCGAGACTTCTAATGGGTGTTAAGTGTGATGAAAAAAAGGTCAAACATAAAGTCCTTTGAGTAGATACACCGGAATGGAGATCAGTCCCATTCAAAATCAGCACACACACACACACACACTCGTGCACACACACACAGCGGCTATTAGCAGCCAGCCAGCAGCTCGATACTGAACCCACACCACCTGAACAAGAGAATTCACAGCCAATAATGTTTTGCACCCGGTGGCCTTGCGTGCTTATCGATTTGTCCTCGCAGCCCCATCGTGTGGTTTCACCCAGCGTGTATCTGCGTGCGGGCGTGCATGTGTGTGTTTATGTGATGTTTTACTTTGTTTTGTTTTGTTTTTTTTCTAAATTGTACCACAGCCACAACGAAAACAGCAGAGCCTGCGGCTGTGTGTCAGCGGAGCCGTCTGAGGCGGAGGCACGAGGGGCCGGCGTCCGTCCAGACGCTCCGATCGGATTAGCATCAAGCAAACGATCGACGTTCCCGTTTTCACCGGGCAGACGTAGGTGACTGTCTGTCTGTGGCGTGTGTGTGTGTGTGTGCGTGTGTGTGCGTGCGTCTGGAGAGCATACACAAACTAATGAGCCAGTGTCCACTGTTGTTTGCTTGTTGTTCTTTTGCCATCCCAGCGAGGGCCGAGTTGAGTTGAACAACAAGGACGTGTCCCGCAAAACACCTCGCAGGCAAAGATAAACATGATCTATAATCCATGTTTTTAGATGTCAATTTCATTTTGGTTTTTTTTCCCACAAACTCACCTGGAATAGCGGCCTTGGCGAGCTCACTTTGTTCTCGCTCACAAACGGCTAGCTTGTGTGCAGCCGGGGCCATCGCCATGACGACGGAGCAAAACTCCAAAAGTAAAGTGTTATTGGAAAGTGATAATAGATTTGTCTGTTTTTTTTAATTCTTCACTCCCTCTCGTGCAGAAACGAAGCAAAACATCCCAATAGTATAGAATATCGATAATATTGACAATATGTGTCGCCTTGACTTTCTCGCGGTGTTTCCCTCTGGGCAGCTGTCAACCAAGAAGCCACGCCCCATTATTTTTTTTAGCATCAAATAAGCAATTAAAAGCAAACTTGTGAGAAAAACAACAACTAACATCGATGTGATAAATAAAAAAGGGGGGCGGGGGGCAGGGTTTATGACCTATGTTGCGATCAGATAGCCGAGGGCGATAGAGATGCTTTGACTTAACGTTTCGAGGAGCTGCCATGCTGTCCAGCTTACAAACATAAATTAAGCATAACATTATGACCACTACATGTTCACCGTAGAAAATAATGCAAAAACTTTTCAATAAATTCTCCCTTCAGGAGGAGTTTTACTGGATTTTTACTGAATCTGTTTGAGAGGGGCGTTGACATATTTGAATGGTTGTTATTGGGACTGTACTGGTTCATGATGAGAGGTGTCCCTAATATTTTGGTCATCCCGCTCATACGCATTAGAGTGACAAAATATTAATTATAGGTTATGTCTGATCAGCTTCTGAGTGAAGGCAGGGGAGAAGAAAGCGCTTTGTGTTGTCGTGTCAGACCACGAGCACCACATGCCCTTTCTTTGTGTGTGTGTGTGTGTGTGTGTGTGTGTGTGTGTGTGTGTGTGTGTGTGTGTGTGTGTGTGTGCGAGCGCGAGTTCCTCTGCAGCCGCCTCTCAATAACTTTGCACCAAATGCAAAACCTGTAGGATCAAAGGGAATATCGCCCCGCTAATTCAACTTCAGATCAGAGAGCCGAGCGAGATCTTCAAATTAGGCGTGGGGGTTTTTTGAAGTAAACGCTGTTTTGCCACCGCGTTTCATTTATTTTCCAGCTCCGGCGCCTTAATTGGCCCCAGAGGTGAGTTGGGAAGAGTGGATGCGCTGCGAGCGCGGTTGCCGGCGCCGACCATCCCTTCCAAAACGTGCGCTAATGAAAAGGTCTGGGGAGAAATTGACATTTAGGTGCAAAAGAAGCGCGGCCGTGTCAGATCGGCTCTGGGCCGAGCAAAGAGCGCCGGGGGGACTCTCAGAGCGGCTTAATATTTCGTATCATGCAGGTATTAATTAGACTCACGGAGAGCGTTGCACATTTTTAACGCTGAGTTTTTGCAAACTGCTGCAACGGCAGTGTTGGTAACTACTTTAAAAAAATGCCACGGCAAACAGGCCTGCATCATGTGTGTTTAAAGCATGACGCTAATGCCTGCAAATGACGTCACTCTGTGTAGGACAGCGCAGGTGTTGCACGTTTGTGTCACAGTTAAGTGTAAAAACTCATGGTTTTTTTTAGACTTGATACTGTGCAGTACTGCCCTGTATGTATAAAATATTACGGTACATTCACATTGTTTATTCCATTTACGTCCCAACATTGGGTTCAAGCACTTGACAGAGATGCCGCCATCTTGCACAGGTGATGTCATTCACCTTCACAGGAAGCAATTTTATCTTTATGGTTTGAAACAGACAATAAAAGGCTGTAGAAAGTTAACGTTAAATGGCGTCTTGATTTTCTTCTGAGCAATTCCTAAAACACAAGTCAGAAAAATGCCCCCGCCACTCTCTTGTGATTCGTGCTGAGCAGCTGTCAGTCATGAGGCCACGCCCCTTTTATTGGCATCAATTAGCAACCAAACATATGAAAAAAACACTTTAGCGTCGGTGTCGTTTAAACTACCTGAAATGACCGAATCCACTTTTTAATCCAAAGTTTTTTTAATATTTTGCCTTTAACATATAAGTGCAACACTATTTTTTCCTTCAGCTGACATGGAGGAGGCGCCTATACTGCAACCAGCCACCAGGGGGCAAATTGAGACCTTTTGGCTCCACTTTTGAGAAGCTGTCATGATGTCTAGTTGTATACTGTACGTGCACAAATCAAGCATAATACTATGGCCACTGCATGTTTACCAGGGAATATAATGCAACTGCCCTGTAATAGATTATGTTGAATTTTCATTGAATCTGTTTGAGAGAGGTGAATGATGGGATGCTTTTGAACTGTGTTGGGTTGTACTGAGAGGTGTCCCTAATGTTTTGGTCACTACACTACACTAATATGAATTAGGGTGACCAAAATATTAGGGACATCTCTCAGTGTAACCCACTTACAATTCAACAGCATCACAAACTACAGTCCCAATAACAATCATTCAAATGTGTCAACAACTCTCTCACAAACACAATCAATAAATATTCAACATAAAACGCCCCCTGAAGGGAGAACTGATTGCAGGGCATTTGTATTATACTCTATGGTGAACACGCGGTGGTCGTAATGTTATGGCTGATGGGTGGATGCATGCGCTTTTCACTCGAGGGTTCATATCATGACATGAAAACAGCTCGGCACAACAAACTAATGCACAGAAAATACGGTTGATGGCTAACGACTTCGGGGGTTCATGAGCCGGTCGGATCCATTTCGATCAGCGTGCCGCTAACCCTCCGATAACGCCGGAGGCAGCAATTCTGCATGAAATGAAAAGAACGAGAGATGGATTTTTATGATATGCGCGACGGAGCTTTAGAATAAGGCCGAGCAGCTAACTCACGTTAGGCGAGGTTGACCAATAAGACGAGGCGAAACTGCCTCGATATCACCCCTGTATTTGACTGTCAACTGGAAGTAATCAGGCCCACACTGTGCGAAAACGGACCTATTCACGTTTACTTTTTCTTTTTCTTTTTTTTTTCCCCTTGCCACGTTCGTGAGAGAACCGGTGAAAGAATGTGTCAGGTTGTTGCTGAGGGGGGAAAGAAACATCACGACAGCCGACGAGGCCGCGGGAGGCGGCGGGGAGGAAGAGCGCGGGCGAGAAGCCGGAGTTTTGTTTTTTTCCCCCATCTGACACTGATGGATGGCTTAAGACTGGATGAACCGGCGTCTGGACGGTCCAGACATTCATAAAATCCCGCGGATTTACCCGCAGGAACCAGCGCTTAGCCTGCAACATGGCAGCCGCTCGCACGCACACACACACACGCGCACACACCCCTGAACACAACATCCACTTTCCCATGCAGTCGAACACATATTTTCCATAACATGTTTTTTTTTGTTTTTTTTACAGTGCGTTTTTCGCAACTTGACTGTTTTAAGCGCAGTAAGGTCGGCGGGGTTCGCTCGACCACAGAGAGGCGCGCTTAATCCCCCCTGCCTGACCTTAAAGCCGCCATGAAATGGAAATTCAAATGTCCTTTCGCGTCTTTGCGCTTATTAATTTTCCACATCGTTCAACAAAAAAAAATAAAAAGGGAGGACGTGTTTATTTTTACTTTTGTGAAGTCGATTAGAATGCGAGGCGGCAGTCCCCCCTCGCCCCCCCGACTCATATCGCACAATCAGGTTTCTATTAAACCCGCCTCGCTGGGGGTTTTTTCACGGTAGATTGATTTAATTGTTTGCGCAAACAATTATCTCGGACACATTTTGAGTGTAATGGTGACCAATCGCAGCAGCCCTGATAGAATCCTTAAAAAAAAAAACAGAAAGAAAGAGAGAAAATTCCAGCTGAGAAAATTCCTACTCTGGATCTTTCCCAAAATGAAAACTTATTTCCTACAACCAAAAAAAAAAAAAAGTAAATAATAAAAAAAAATCAGTTTACATACACGGAATTTGACTTGATATCTGGTGCCAAAAAGTTCACATCTAGTTGCAAATAAAATGAAATTAAAGATAAATTAAATACTGTGTACAAAACATGCAAACATCTCCTCGGCATATACAAAATATGCGCAGCGTACAATGAGGTGTGTAGTAAATGCTGCCCTCCCGGGGAACAGCAGCGAGCTCCCGCTGCACAGAGCCAATGTGAAATGTCTTTCACACTTCTGATTGACGCCTGCGCGCGTCATTCTCCGCCTCGGCCAATTAGGGAAGCGCAGCAGGAGGCGATAACTTCTTCAAATCAACCTCAAAAGTCCCTCAGGAGTTAATGTTTCACTTGAAATTTGTCACGTGTTGCTTTTCCTTTCCAACCGCTTTTAATAATTTGTCTTTTTCTTTCTTTCTCGCTGATTATGAGCATTCGGTGGCAAACTCGAGGCAGATATGATTCCGGGAGGGACGCTGCTGAGTTTCCCCTGTTTGCGCCGCTGGAAACATCTCCTACACGCTGTCAGCGGGAAACGCAAGGGACGACCGCGAAGACACTCCAAAGAGGCGGGGAAAAAAAATGAAAGGCGGCGTGCCAGTGCAGGAGAGTCGCTGGCTGTAATGAGAACTCGACTGCACTCCTCCGGTCCCCACAGGGTTGTGCTGGGAGTCTGCAGCGCCTAATGGAAGGGTCGGAGCGTGGCCCCCTCGCATGTGTCCAGTTTATGTTTATAGATTTTTGCAAAAGTGTCACGCGGACCCTTAGCTGTCACGCAGAGGATCCTGGGATGTGGAGGTTGGCTGCGCTCAGCATGCAGGGAGGCGACAGCAGCTCATGAAAGTAGAATTTCAGATATGCCAGGCAGAGTTCCACCAAGAGCACACGAGAAATAATGTTAGAGAGAAGAAGCCATTTAAGAGAGTGTCATTGCAGTGAGTATATTATGGCTGCATTTCCAACAAGGATATGTAGCGGGAATTCCATCCAGGATGCAGCGAGTATATTATGACATTATTTAGTGTTTATTTAAAGCCACAGGCACACCTGAAAGGAGAGTGTGCAGTTCATCTCACCGCACTGTGCACACTGTACAGGGAGAGGGGGGAAAAAAGAAAAAAAAGCACTTAATATCTGCACCCCAACGAGTAGGTTTGACCATGTGGTGTGGGCTTTGCTGCACTCAGGTTGTGCAGAAATTTTATTTTTCATAGTTTTCTAATTTTGAACCATTGGAGGACTTGAGGTAGCCATCCACAAGTTATGGAGTTTAAAGTGATTAGAATGAGTGAGGCAAGAGGGATTATTTAAAAGCCCTCACGCGGCTTTCATGTCAAAAACAAAGATATTGGTGAAGTGTTGACATACTGTGTAATCATAAATTGCACTTATGTAACGAAGTAAGCCACCAACGCCATTATTTCTTTGTCTTATGTTTGGTATTTCTGTTGCACTATGATTTTTTTTTGTGACTTGTTCACAGCCAGGTTTCCGATCATTTAATTTACCAGCGAACTTCACCGTCACCGTTTTTTGTAAATCTGGAATTCCAGTTAACTCCGAGACTCGACACAAATCTTAAACATTTTGTTTTACAGTTTAAATGTGATCACACGGCGACATCTGCTGGAGCAGTGATGAAAATGCACTAAGAAGCAGGAAATGACGTATCAGGGCGGCAGTTTCGAAAAAATATAATCATTGCTGCATGTGAGGCTGCCACAAAGTTTAACAACGATATTTTCGGTTTAATTACTAGCACATTTCATTCAACAACTCCCCCCGCCGCCTACGGTTTTAAAAACACAGCGATTTCACCTGTAGCCAATCGCCTCCGCGCTTGCTCATTGCTCGACCAATCAACATCACGTATGTATTTAGGTTGCTTTACGGGCATCAAAAACTGCTCCTCGCCCATTCTGCAGAGTTACAGTGCTGTCGGAGGGGCTACAACCGCGTTGACACTGGCTGTCAGATCGGCGGTTTTGCGCAGGCGTCAGCGTCATTTTTCACGAGCGCTGCTCACGTAAGGTTTCCACTACACGGCGTAGAGAGGACACGGGGAGCACCGGGATGCCCTGGCGGAGCAATGCGGCGTTATTAACACAAGTGGATTAAAATTGTTGTTTTTTTTTTGTTTTTTTTTTAGGTGGACATAGACAGAGTTGGTTGTTGTCCTACGGCCAAGCCGCTGACAAAAAAAAACAAAACAACCATGTTGCGCCAAACGAAGGCGCTGCTCCAGAAACTTCGCTGCGTGAGGTAAGTTAGCAACGGACGCCGCGGCGTGCTAGCACGATGCTAACGGGAGCCGCGCACGCGTCCGCGAGAGGCACGACAGCGCGCGGCGACGTCAGAAGGCGTTGTGACGTTTAATTTTTTTTTTAATAAAAAAATGGTTTTGACTCGAGTCGAAATTTCGCGCAAAGCTGATGTAACGGGCAGCTAGCGGGTCCTAGCTGTGATCCCGTCAGAGTGGATGTTGCGGTGGGGCGCGGGGTTAGCTTATTTACTCAGTCACGTTTAGCATAACGCACCAACTTAACCCACACACACACACACACACACACACACACACACACACACACACACACACACACACGTGCAAGTCACGAAGAAATTAACATTGATATTCCAGCAATTACATTCACACCAGTCAACCATAAGACCATGGCCGCTGCATGCCTGCCGCAGGATGTGTTGCAACAATAAATCCTCCCTTTTACGTTGCGTTTTGCTTTTTTTTTTTTTGAGAAGTGTTGACACATTTAAATGATTGTTATTGGGGCTGTAGTTTGTGATGCTGTTGAACTGCACTGGGTTACACTGAGAGGTGCCCCTAATATATTCGTCGCCCTGATGCATTTGAGTAGGATGACCAAAATATCATTTTAATACATTGCAATACAAATTACAGTCCCAATAAAAATCGTCCATATATGTCAACACCTCTCTCACACACATTCAATCAGAATTCAGCATAAAATTCCCCCTGAAGGGAGAACTGATTGCAGGGCTGTTGTATTATACTCTATGGTGAACACGCGTTGGTCATAATGTTGTGCTTTATCGGTGCATAGAATCAAACAAAACAATAACTTTATCTGTACAACATATTCGGAAATTCAGGCCAACAAAAACAAGAGAGCAAAGCCACTGAAGGGCAAAGCGGAAGATCAAAACACAGATAAGAAATAAAAGCAAATAAATATCACGAAAAGGAACAAAAGGACAATGACGCATAAAGCAAATTAAATGAATAGAGGCAAGCAAATGAACGTTTGGGCCTCATCTCCTCGCGGCGCGGGTGGCAGAGGCAGGCAAGAGTTCGGTTCCTCGCTCACGTACGTTCAGGTTCACGCCGTCGGCGTGCCAGGAGACGGGCAACCGTAGGCGGGGAAAGACGCAGGTCTCTGTGTTGTCACTGCGCTTATCCACGTGGATGTGTTTGACTGGAGGCCAAGGCTGACCATTTTTTATGAATTTATGACCCGGTCAACGAGTTGGAATCAGATTAAAGAGAGTCAGCCGCTGTTCAAGCTGCTATGAGTGTGCTAGGAAACACAAAGACTCACTAACGATGATGTGTGAATTAACCAAGTTTGCTTTTTTGTGATTTTTTTTTTTTTTTTTTTTTTTTTGTCCTCCCTGCTCCCAGTTTAAAGGGACAGCAGCACACATGGAGGCTGAAGAGCACCTCAGCAGCACAGAGGGCCCTTCAGTACCAAGCGGGTCAGAAGATCCACGGCTTCACTGTGAAAGAGGTTCGTTAAATGACAGTTTCACACTGTTCCCTCGCTTTGATTGCCACATTTGGCACATTACAGACAGTTTACAGCTACTGATATGTTTTAGAAAAAATACCTTTAAAACTTTGCAAAGGTCGAAAAAGTTTATCTTAGGTCAAGGTACCGTCATTGAGGACATTGAATACATAAACTGGTCATCTTGTGAATGAATGAATTCAGCTGCTAATTTGGTTTTTCGCAGGTTGTCGCGGTTCCTGACTTGTTCCTCACAGCAGTGAAGCTGACTCACGATAAAACAGGAGCTCAGTACCTGCACGCGGCCAGAGACGACTCCAACAACCTCTTCAGGTTGGTTAGATATCCATTTATATAGGGCTGCAACTAACGATTATTTTGATAATCGTTTAATCTGTCGATTATTTCTTCGATTAAATCGATTAATCGGATTTAGAAAAAAGTGCACAAATTTTATTTACATTGTAGGGAAGAGAAGAACAAGGAGACGAGATGGATACTTCATTGAAAATTACATATTTTAAATCAACTTTGCTGCTGATATTTGGCTGCTACTGATACAAAAAGTAAATTAAAAACCATGAATGTGTTGGGCTTTTGGTTTATAAATCCCAAGAAGACGACCTCAAATGTCTTGTTTTGTATAAACCAACAGTCCACAACCCAAGGATGTTCACTTTACTGTCATAGATGAGAGAAACCAGCAAATATTCATATTTGACAAGATGGAATCAGAGAATTTGGACTTTTTCTACTTTAAAAAAAAGCTCAAAACGATTAGTCGATTATCAAAATAGTTGGCGATTAGTTCAATAATCGATTAGTCATCGATTAATTGTTGCAGCTTTACATTTATATTTGTGTGACAAAACGTTTAACAGTAATGTTTAAGCTTTTTATTTGTCACTGCAGTTTGAAGTATCACTCAGCCCCACAGCTTTGTCATGACTAGCTAAACCTGCTGTTTACATTCGTGTTCCCGTGTTCCAGTGTCCAGTTCAGGACGACCCCCATGGACAGCACAGGGGTCCCTCACATCCTGGAGCACACTGTGCTATGCGGGTCCCAGAAGTACCCATGCAGAGACCCCTTCTTCAAGATGCTCACCAGGTCCCTGTCCACCTTCATGAATGCCTTCACAGGTACGGCAGCTCCATGATTTAGAACCTTAAATATCTGAACACGTAGATTCATGAGTAGTGTTGATGTGCAGTTATATTTAGAGAAATATCCTAAACTCATGTAGTACTGTCTGATTAATGTCAAGATAGATTGTACACGTTTCCCGTGGTACTGTCAAGTCTCAAGTTTTCCGTTCTGCATTCGTTAGCCCCACATCAGCAGTGATGTCTGATAATCCTTTCACTATAGATTACATCGTGTTTACAGTAGAAAATAGTGCTAATGTTTGCTGATCAGCCAGAACATTATGACCACTGCATGTTTACCATTGAATATAATACAAAAGCCCTGCAATAGATTCTCCCTTCAGGAGGAGTTTTATTTTGAATATTTATTGGATCTGAGAGAGGTGTTAACACGTTTAAAAAATATATATGTATGTATATATGTGTGTGTACATATTTCATATTTAAGTAATTCTTATTGGGAGTGTAATTTTTGACGCTGTTGAACTGTACTGGGTTATACTGATTAGGTGTCCCTAATATTTTGGTCATCCCACTCACATGCATTAGGGTGACAGAGTAGAATATAGTGATATCATAGCTATAGTATTTAAGTTATTAAACATGAGAAACAAACAAGCGATTGTCGGGGTGTTCACCCGTTTGCTTGTTGCTCCCAAACAGCCAGTGACTACACCATGTATCCATTCTCCACCCAAAATGGGAAGGACTTCCAGAATCTTCTGTCCGTCTATCTGGACGCGGTTTTCTTCCCTTGTCTGCGGGAGCAGGATTTCTGGTGAGCGTTTGCACTCGTCCACCTGTCATGCGTCGCATGCGAGACCCACGTCAGTTATTTGTCGCTGGTTTTCTGTCTGAAATTTCCAGGCAGGAGGGCTGGAGATTGGAGAATGAAACCCCCACAGATCCCAACTCCCCCCTGGTGTTTAAAGGAGTGGTCTTCAATGAAATGAAGGGGGCTTTTGTAAGTTAACACTCTGCCAGACACTGACATTAAGACCTTTAACACGTAGTTCTCAATTATTCTCTGCTTTCCCCCCAACATCCCATTCAAGTCTTCTTCCTCCTGGCCTCCTTCTTCCTTGTCTTTTGATTCCTCTTCTCTGATTTTTTTTTTTTTACTTTTCTTATAATCCACTGATGTGATAGAAAACCTATACGGACAAAAAGTTTATAAAAATTCCGCCCAGTGTAGTTGTACTTTTCCAGAGTTAAGGTTAAAAGATTACATATTATCAAGAACAGTAAAGAGAGTATACCAATGACTCTTCCTTCTTTTATCTTCTGAATTCTCAATTTCAAACAAATTCCTCTAAAATTGACACCAACAGTGAACTAGCAGTGATGAAGAGGAATACGTCACAGTAATCTGAGGTGTTGACACGGTGTTTATTATGCATGACTCAGGAGTTTAGCAGAAGTTGAAATCCCAGTTTTTCTTCTTCTCTTTTAAAAATTCTTGATACAGTCGGACAACGAGCGCGTGTACGCGCAGCACCTCCAGAACAAGCTGTACCCAGACCACACCTACGCGGTGGTGTCGGGAGGGGAGCCGCTGGCCATCCTCGACCTCACCTGGGAGCAGCTCAAACAGTTTCACGCCACACACTATCACCCCAGCAACGCCAGGTAGAGAAGAGAGCGAGCGCACGCACACACACACACACACACACACACACACACACACACACACACACACACACACACACACACACACACACCAATAGATTTGGGAATTAAAGAGACAGTTCAGCCAAAAATTAAATTCACTGACTATCCCCTCGCCATGATGCCAGTGGAGGGGCGGGTGAAGAGTTTAAGTCCACAAAACACTTTTCAGGGTGAAACGGCGTTGCAGCCAAATCCAACACAATTGAAGTAAACGGCGACCACTTCTTCTTCGCTCCATGTGGACACTTGGATGACATCACAGTAGCAGCAAGGAGACATTTTAGGTTTTTATTCTGTCATTTATTTTTCCGGTTTACCCCTGAAAATTGTTTTGAGGACTCAAACTCATCACCCACCCCTGCACAGACAGACCCGTGAGGAGATAATGCGTGTTATTGAATTATTTTGAGGTGATTCGTTGAGGGACATGTTGATTTAGAAAATAAAATTCATTTTGGCTGCAAAGCTGAGACATTTACCACATAAAACGCAGCATTGTTAGCTTTAAACACCGCAACTGTGTTCCTCAGGTTCTTCACCTACGGAGATCTGCCTTTGGAGCAGCATCTGAGGCAGATCGATGAGGAAGCTCTGTCGAAGTTTGAGCGCATCGACCCAAACACCCAGGTCCCGTCGCAGCCTCAGTGGAGCAGCCCGGTAAGCCTGAGCCAATCCAAGCAAACGCTCGCACACAGACGGTGGCGATTTAAGGCAGAAGCGAGGCGGGATGGCGGTCGCAGGGACGTTGGTGCCTTTTAAATCCTCGAAAACAAGAGAAAACAAATCTGTCCAAACACAGATAGTGTGATAAATATTCGATGGCATCACTTATGTCGCATGAACTGACCTCTGCAGTGAAAACGTGGCGCCTCGTAGCAACAACAACAGTGATGACGATGATCAGCCATTTGTGATGGAGATTCCTCTTTCCACATTTCTTGTGTGTAACTTCTACCGTTTACTGGCGGGCGACTGCACCACCTTCGCCTGGTTCGAACTCTCCGGACAATTTCATGGAGAACATGCCCAATTCACATTTTATTTATTTATTTTTTTGCAACAATTTAAAAGTTTGCTTAACATTCTCACAGATTTAGATGGAAACATGACTACTGGTCGTTTGACTAGCGACCGATAAGAACACCACCTCTTTTTCTCTGTCACCAACCTCCTCATGGTGATCTTTGTAGAGCACCGGTGGAACGACAGATCCGCCGAGTCGGTCAAAATAGTCAAAAAGAAATATCCAAAATGGTTACTTTAAGGTAAAATAGTTTTTTGCCGCGTCACCCGTCTGTAATTATTATCTGCACATGTGTCACGTCGTCGGGTCTGAACTCACGGTGAATTTCATCGGCTTTGCCCCAGCGCGAGGACCACGTGACCTGCAGCCCGGACGCTCTGGCCCCAGACCCATCCAGGCAGAACACGCTGTGTGTGAGCTACCTGCTGGGAGAGTAAGATCATGTTGTCCTTTTCTGGTTCCTGCTGTTGTTTTGTGGAGGTGTTTGTCCTCAGTTACAAAGCAAACGGTGTCTAGATACCAAAAAAAAAAAAAAAAAGTGGAGCTCTGGCCCTCATTTCATTGCTCATTTCTTCTGGTTCTTGGATGCAGCATCACTGACACATTTGAAGGCTTCACACTCAGCCTGCTGTCCTCTCTGATGATCTCCGGTCCAAACGCTCCCTTCTACAAAGCTCTGATCGAACCCAAAATAGGAACCGACTTCTCCTCCGTCGTCGGGTTTGTACACAGACTTTTAAGGTGGTAACAGCAGATCTTCGAGGAGCTGAAATGACTGTTTTCATTCCAAACTAAATTTTAAATCGTCTTCTGCTCCGCAGGTACGACGGCAGCACCAAAGAGGCGTCCTTCAGCATCGGACTGCAGGGAATGGCTGAGCACGACACCGAGAGGGTCAAACACATCATAAGCCAAACCTTCAGTGACATCATCGAGTGAGTGGCAGAACTTTGGCATCCCGGGAGCTTTCACGGTCAGCGACCTGCTAAGATGCACATATGAGAAATGGAAGATTTGTGCAAACAAAAACCCAGATCCTGAGCATGCTCAGTTGGGTTTAATGTCCACTGATTCGAAGCATCAGCTTCAAGTTTTCCACGAGCAGACAGCTGCACCTCGCACCTCTCGATTTGATTATGATTCAGACGACTGAGGTGACTAAACAAAGACTGATGCATGGTGATGAATCTTCTTCCTCTATACAGGATTTCCTTTTTCCCCCCACTGTGCGATTGGTCACCATCACATGTCCCAGCTCTCCTCAGTGGTTCAACAACTAGTTCTGGTCTGGTTGTAGAGTTTTGTGGACGACCGCATCAGTCAAACATCTTCCAGATGGGATGTTGTTTCTCGCTCCTGGTTCTCAACCACTGAACTAACATAAGTCCTGAGCAGGGAAAGTTGCAATAGAGTTTGTGATTGGCTCCGCCCCTCCTGAGTTGGGTGGAAGCTTTGATGTCGCTCGCTTGATGTTTCCAACATATTCATGTCCATGGATGCTGAAGCGCTTCCACACACTCGCTTTTACCGCCCAGATTTCCTGCTCCGCCATCTTGTGTCTTGGGCACGCCATCGCCTGTCCCGGCGCCACACTTTCTCACTTCTGAGTTCTGCGTTTTACGTTGTATCAGCTTCATGTTGTCGATTAACATTTAAAAAATAGATTTTTGATATTTGTGAATCGTCCACATCACGACGCAGCTAAAAATTGATTTTTTTTTTTTCTCCCATCCCTACTAGACTTTATATGTAGTAGACAGTATGTGGTACATGAAGTTTAAGTATGTCGTAGACAGTATGTGGTACATGAAGTTTGAATATGTAGTAGACAGTATGTGGTACATGAAGTATGAGTCAGTAGTAGAATGTGGTACATGAAGTATGAGTTCATAGTAGACAGTATCTCCTTACTAGATGAGTATATAAGCCAATTTATCAGATTTTTTTCAGAGCTTTAGTTGGCTTCAATCATCCTGGGCATCAGTGTGACAGTCTGACCTGCTTCCATCAAAAATGAAGCAATTTTTCATTCATGTTTCTAAGATGACTTGAAGTGACTTGAGTCAACAGCTGCTGAACATTTCTTCCCGCATTCACGCTATTGGTCGGTTCCTCCTGCTCTGCTCATCACAGGAACGGCTTTGAGGAGGAGAGGATCGAGGGCCTCCTGCACAAGCTCGAGATCCAAATGAAACACCAGTCCACCAACTTCGGCCTGTCCCTGGCCTCGGTGAGCTCCCCACCGTTTACTCGCGGCCTTCATTTTGTTTCCACAACACTAAGGACAAGCTGGTTAGTTTGACATCCCCCAAATCTAAGATGACTAAAGAAAAAATCAGTTCTTTCGATGAGTCGTTTGTTTCGCATCTTCTGTCCGTTTTGACTCCTCGCCTCCTGACGCCGAGCTTGTCTTTGCGTGCCGGCAGTACATCGCGTCATCGTGGAACCACGACGGCGACCCCGTGGAGCTGCTGCAGATCAGTGAGAGCGTCGCCAAGTTCAGAGAGGCCCTGAAGGAGAACCCCCGCTTCCTCCAGGACAAAGTCCGGCAGTACTTCAAGGTGAGTGGGGACCTGCTCAGTGTGAACTCCAGCGTGTGCCCCTGTAAGTCAGCGGGCGGCAGCGGCGGTCGCTCCATCGGTGACGGTTTCTGAAGCGGTGCAGCGTCGCATCCCTGCAGCTGCACTCCAGCAACGCCCAGTCAAATGACTCATGAACTCTACTCTACTGGCCTTTTTTGGTTTTCTGCTCTCCTGGGGCTCCTGAAAAGGTCAACCAGGTACTATGAGGTGCTAAAAGGTGACGTGAAAACAATGCAGACCACTGATTGGTCAGAGAGAACCGTCATTGCGTCATCAATGCGCGGCACGCACTGAACACCCTCCGCTTTTAACCAACCAAACTGTTGTAGTGGCCCCACTTTTGATTTTTTTTTTTTTTTTTAACTCTCTCAAAAATGCCAACTGGAGAGATCACGCCACGGTCGATCCAGGAGGGGCAGACCTTCCTCGCTGTGCTGGCTGTTGATTTCTATGTCACGTTGAAGATGGCATCATAGCGGTTTTGTGCGCCGTCACTATGACGACCAGTTACACTGAGACAGAACGATCTTCTAACGGAAAACAAATACCAAAGGCGAGCTGAGCTGAGCTGAGCTGAGCTTTGGTACTATGTTGATTTAAAAGCGCCATTAGTAAAGCAACCAAAACTTTTTTGTCTGTCAAAAAAATTCCATCGACCTGATGTAAAAATAAATAATGAAAATTTAAAAAAAGATGACTACAGGTCCTTAAGAAGTGTAAAATCCAAATTTCTGAATTCTAAATGTCTTTAAATATGTCGAATATGATTTTGACAGGTCCTGTAAAATGACTGGGTTATGAATCGGATGTTTTTGCTTCTTTTTTTTCATGTCAGTTTGAATGATGAGTCGTAATCATCAGATGATGGCGGCGGAAATGTTGTAGGAAGCTCGCTGCAATAAAACTACAAAAAGAAAAATAAGCCACTCGCAGGCGGCTGCCGTCACCTTGTGCTCTGTATCACGCCGGGAGTCGTCCTCCCGTCAAGTCTGAGAGAGTCGAGTCCCGCCCACGACCGGCACGGCACTAACGATGTGAACCGGCGGCGACAAGACATTTGTGTACATGTAGATGTTACTGCATCATACCTATTATTATTATTATTATTATTATTATTATATTTTTTTGGACTTTTTTTGGCCAGTACGAAGGTGAAATTGTTCATAAATGTCGTTCAGAAAGCTCTGAAAGCTACGCAGACGGACACACGACAGCCGAATGCAACAGATTATTTCAACAAATTGTCAAAAGGCAAAAGATGGCAAGGAGCCACCACTGTTCAGTTATGAAGAGTCATGGCGGCCTGTTTTAAAGCAGAATTTCAGTGTTTTACAACATTTTCCACTTTTTTTGAATGTTTAGTACTGTAGTTCAGTGCGATTAAATTCATTTGTCAGCTGCATGTATCGGAAGACGTCTCCCAGATCATTGGGGGAGGAGGAAGCCAACCGATGGCAGCGCTGCTGCTGAAGCGCTCCATGACAGCAGTGCAGATATTTGCTGTCAAAATGGTCCAGTTAGACTCCAGTGTCATTTCTGCTCTTTTCCCATCATCCACCTGTCCTGCAGGAGAACACGCACAGGCTGACGCTCTCCATGAGCCCCGACGACGCCTACCTGGAGAAACAGGCCAACGCCGAGGACGAGAAGCTGCAGAGGAGGATCCAGGCTCTGTCCGACGGCGACAGAGAGGAGATCTACGAGAAAGGTGCCAGACGTTCTCCCTATTAGAACAGTTACTGACCTCCAGCCAGTGAGAGCACAGTAAGCTGCTGGTATGAAACTGCCTGGGGGTTCTTTTTGATGGTAAAATGATCGGTCCAGTGACCAAAGAGATCAAAACAGCACTGATAACCGATTGACTGTTGGCGAGAAGAAAAAAAACCTGTAAATGAGTAACTGTACGATCGATATTTGATGGATGTGCAGCGTAAGTGATTTCACCCTCGACTGGTGTGTCTTTACCTCTGCTGTGCTCACACGAAGTTACCTCGTGTAGTAAACGGTATGTAGTACATGAAGTTTGAGTATGGAGTAGACGCTATGGAGTACAGGAAGTGTTAGTATGTAGTACATGAAGGTTCAGCATGCAGGACATAAAGTTCCGAGGATTAAGCACATGAAGTTTCAGTATTTAGCACATGAAGTTGGAGTATGAAGTATATGAAGTGAGTATGTAGTAGACGATATGTAGCACATGTAATGTACAGTCATGTAGTATGGCAGTATGCTAGAAGGATTTTGATTACATCATGAGTTTCCCAGAATGCCGCATGATTAAGGTGCGCACCTTTGGATTGGCGGACGGGAGAACTTCCTGTCAGCTTCTCACAAAGATTTCAGTTGCGGTTTTACATTAAAGTCTCGGCCTCCCCACCGATCACCCGCTGGATGTTTTCATGAGGCGTTCCTCTCCGCTGCAGGTCTGCAGCTGCTGGACGTCCAGAGTAAAACCCAGGACGCCTCCTGCCTGCCGGCGCTGAAGACGTCCGACATCGCGCCCACCATTCCCGTCACTCCAGTTCAAATCGGCACCGCAGGTTCGGCGCGCCGCCGCCCGTCGTATTTTCAGCCGCCGATGCGAGACGTTTGCTGACGCGTGATCTCCGCAGGCGGCGTGGCGGTGCAGTGCTGCGAGCAGCCCACCAACGGCCTGGTCTACTTCAGGGCCGTCTGCAGCCTCAACACGCTGCCCAAGGAGCTGCAGCTCTACGTGCCGCTCTTCTGCAGCGTCGTCACCAGGTGAGCCTGCGGGCCTCCGTCTCGGCAGAGTCGCGCTCGCCGTCGTAGGAATGTTTGAAGATGAGCAGTAGGTGGCGCTCATCCTCTAGTCGGTCACGTGATGCCGAATGATAGTAAATTGTTTAATTAGATGAGCAGCTTATGAAGAGCAACTAATATTCTGTACTTCTGTCCGTTATTGGCTAATTTGTCGTCCGTTTACTGTCATCAGAATCGACATTTAGCTGCTAACTGATAGAACACACATCGAGTCAGAGTATGTGTGTGTGTGTGTGTGTGTGTGTGTGTGTGTGTGTGTGTGTGCGTGCGCTTGTTATGAACCAGGATGGGCGGCGGCGCCCTGGACTACAGGCAGCAGGCCCAGCAGATGGAGCTGAGGACGGGCGGCATGTCCGTCTCCACCCACATCGCGCCCGACTCCGCCCAGCTGGACACATACGAGCAGGTCAGCCAGTAAGAACGTTAAAGGTTCCAGAAGAACCGATGAGATGCTAGTTTAGCACCCGTCTCTGCTCCTTTATGATCCAAAGAGTCAGAAGACTGTAAATCTGGTCCAGTTGGCCCAGTGCAGGCTAGCGAGGTTAGTTTTAGCAGAGTCGCTCATTCCAGCTGCCTCCTCCGCTTCAGGGTGTCCTGCTGTTCTCCTCCTGCCTGGAGAGGAACCTCCCTCACATGTTCCAGCTGTGGAGCGACATCTTCAACAGGTATCGTCTCCGTCGCGCTCAGGCGCCACATTTCCAACGTTAAACTGCAGTTAAAAAAAAAAAAAATCAGCACAGACGCCACTTTCTTCTCAGCCCCCATTTTGAGGACGAGGAGCGTCTGAGGGTGCTGGTGATGAGGTCGGCCCAGGAGCTGGCCAACGGGATCTCCTACTCGGGTCACCTGTACGCCATGACCAGGGCGGGCCGCCACCTGACTCCGGCGGGAGACCTCCAGGAGAGCTTTGACGGGATGGACCAGGTGGGTCCTCGCACGCCGGCGGCGATGAATTAAAAAAAATGCCGTCCCGAATAAATGATTTTAAATGATTTATGATATCGAATAAAATGCTGGGCTCCTTTTGTGTCTGTGAGTGACGTTGTCCTTCTCTGACCTTCAGGTGAAGTTCATGAAGAGGATCGCCGAGATGTCGGACGTCAGCCAGGTGACCCGGATGCTACCCAGGATCAAAAAATACCTGCTCAACCCCGAGAACATGAGGTGGGTCCATCTTCATGTGCTTTTTATTCCAAACGACGTTTATGAGACGCACACGGATGTGGATTAGGGCCACTGAACAAAAAAATATATATTCTGAGGAAAAAAGTCAGAATTCCAACTTAAATCTCAGAATTCTTTTTCCGATACCTAAAAAAAAGGGAAAAAAATCATGAGGCTTTTTTTTTTTCATTTTTGAAGAAAAAAAAAAGTCAGAATTCTTACATTAAAGTCAGAATTCTGACTCTTTTCCGATATCTAAAAAAGGAAAAAGAAAATGTTTTTTTCATTTTTCAAAAAAAAAGTCAAAATTGTGACTTTAATCTCAGAATTCTGACTTTTTTCCAAAACAGAATAAGACTTTTTCAGTGGCCCTAATGCTGTTTCTGAAAAAAGTCAGAATTCTGAGATTAAAGTCCGAATTTTCAGAAATGGGGGAAGAAAACAAAAAAGCCTCCCAAAAAAAAATATATATATATATATATATATTGTTTTTTTTTTTTTTTTGGTTTCCGAAAAAGGTTAGAACTCTTAACTTTTTTTCAGAAATTGAAAAAAAATCCTCTTCCATAGATGCATGATGGGATACGTTTGTGATTTTTATCACCGCCGCAGGTGCGCAATAAACGCAACGCCACAGACGATGGGCGAGGCGGCAGGAGGGCTGGAGAGCTTCATGAAGGACGTCGCCGCAAACAGGAGGGAGCACAAAGCCGTCAGGCCGAATATCGTCAAGGTAACGGCCGTCGCCCGGGATACGGTGACGACTCTTCCGAATTAAAGGCGCTCTTTACTGACGCTCCTCTCCTCCTCAACGAAGAGACCGCTAGACCTTCACAACAACGCTGGACCCAGCAGGAAACTCATCTGTGTAAGTCCGGTCCCGCCTTCATTCATGCATTCATTTGTATTGAGTGTTACGTTTAATGGTCTCGTGTAATATATCAGAAGGCTGCTGGTGTGAGAGTGATGCTGGCGGGTGTCTTCCTGTGAAACTTCACACAAACACACCCCCCCCTTTCATATGAGTATTAAGCCTGACCGATTTATCAGCTCACTGAAATTTTCGGCCGATTTTCCTCTCACAATAACCTACTGTTTTTTTGTCTGTTGAAATGCGTCGTACAATATACCAGTTGACTTCTGATGGGAGATTAACGAGTGTTTTCATGTGAAACTCTAGACAAACGGTCTCCTCCCCTTTTGCCACCTGTGCGTAGCACCATTAATGACGATTAATGATAATGATAACAACCTCCCAACGATGAACCTTGAAGGCAGAGAGCAATGACCTTTAACCCGGAAGTGGCAGTCGCGGCAGTGAAAATGTTACATACTGGTCTTAAATACCAGTTTGAAGCCTGACAGATTAATCAGCTGACCAATATTTCCGGCCAATATTTGTGTGCCACATAACAGAAATGTGCTGGTATTAAGTACCGGAACAAGGCCGGTCCTATTTATCAGCTGACAGACATTTTCAGTTGCGTTTTAGCGAGGAGGATGGCAGCTGTGATTGGTTAACAGGAACACAAACATGAACCCCACGATATCGTCTCTTCTTTCACCTCCAGGAGACGAATTTCCAGCCGTGTCCAATGAAAACCTTCTTCCAGCTGCCCTTCCCCGTCAACTTCATCAGCGAGTCTGTTCGCACGGTGCCGTTCAGCCATGAGGACTACGCCAGGTGACGCGACTCGCCCTCCGTGCCCTCCAATCAGCTGCTCCTTAGCGTTAGCTTTAGCTTTTAGCAGAAACCACTGCTACTTCACTTACTGCTCTGCTATTAATGTGATGGCAACTTCCTCTCCGCTTCCTCAGCCTCTGCATCTTGGCGAGAATGATGACGGCGAAATTCCTCCACGGAGAGATCCGCGAGAAGGGCGGGGCCTACGGGGGCGGGGCCAGGATGGGCGGAGGCGGCCTGTTCACCTTTTACTCGTACAGGTGGGGAGTCGTGCACGGCCGACGATGCCGCCGCCGTTTTGCGACGCGCCGACATTGACGATGTCTCTTCCCTTTTGCCTCCCGAGGGACCCGAACTCGGTGCAGACGCTGGCGGCGTTCCGCAGGGGCGTCGACTGGGCCCGGGCGGGCGGCTTCAGCCAGCAGGACATCGACGAGGCCAAGCTGTCGGTCTTCTCGGCGGTCGACGCCCCCGTCGCTCCCGCGGACAAAGGTGAGCCGACTCGCCTCCGCCGCTTGCTAATTAAAGGTCGGGTGCTGAAGCTTTGACCTTTATTGAGAAAGTCTGCCACTGTGTGTGTGTGTGTGTGTGTGTGTGTGTGTGTGTGTATGTGTGTGTGTGTGTGTGGCAGGAATGAGCGTCTTCCTCAGCGGCATCACAGACGACATGAAGCAGACTTACCGGGAGAGGCTGTTCGCTGTCAGTCACTCGGACCTGGTGGACGTGGCTGAAAGGTGGCGTCTGCGCGTCTCCACGTTCGCTTTAACACGCCCAAACGGCCACAAAAAAAGTTGAAGTTCCTTCAGAGTTGTGATTTTTGTTTTGTTTTTTTGTGGTTCCTCCTGCAGGTATCTGGGTGTCAGTCAGAAGATGTGCGGCGTCGCCATCCTCGGCCCGGAGAACGAGGCCATCAAGAGAGATCCGTCATGGCTCGTCAAATGAACGCCACAGGCGATGGAAAAAACCTAAGCGGACTAAACTTGCCATGAACCACAGCGGCGGCGACGCCTCCGACTCTTTAGTATGTCTTCTTTTTTTAAAAAAAAGGAGCTGAAACGTCCAAATGTTTCACATTCTGATGTGTGCTGGACTCAGATTAATATATATAACATGTACATATGTATGAAGAAGTGGACGATGTGTTACAGTGCCAGAATACAAAACAACCACCCACGACTCCGACTCGTTCCCTTTCTTTTTTCTTTTAAAGTCTCCAACATTTAATCAGCCGTCCATTCATAAATGGATGATAGTGTGTGTGTGTGTGTGTGTGTGTGTGTGTGTGTGTGTGTGTGTGTGTGTGTGTGTGTGTGTGTGAGAATATAGAAATGCAACATTAAGAGCGCGACATTATTGGCCGATGTTCGCGTCTTACATATCAATATCGCCGGAAAAATAGAAGATATGAGCTGGTGATAAGTCCTAGTAAAAAGCCTGGCAGATTTATCAGCTTGCCGATATTTGAGTGTTGCATATTGATGTCGGCAGACATATATCAGATTTGTGCTGGCCAGTGTAAAGCATGACTGATCTATGAGCCAATATATTTGTGTGATATACATACTGGTGTCTGAGAAATGTTAATAGATAAGGGCTGGTAATAACTGGTGAAAAGTCTGATCGATTTATCAGGTGGACAGCATATTTCACTGATTTTTGTGTCACATAAATATTGGTATTGGCAAGAATATAACAAATGTGCTGCTATTAAGTAGGAGTGTAAAGCCTGACTGAATTGTCAGCTGGCCAATATTTGCACGACATGGATATTGGCAGCAAAATAGTAGATGTTTGGTGTTATTACGTACTAGCAAAGAGCATGATTAATTTATGAGCTGGCCGATATTTTAGGCCAGTATTTATCAGCTGGACAATATGTTTATCTGATTTTTGTGTGCCACATACGCACTGGTATCGTCAGAAATGTGCCATTGGTAGGTACTAGTTTAAAGCCTGACTGTTTTATCAGCTGGCCGATATTGTTGGTCATAATATTTATGTCACACGTTATTAATATTGGTGGAAAAATAACACCTATGTGCCAGTGTAACGTTTGAGCATCAAGCACGACTGATTCATCAGCTGGCCAATATTTGTGCATCTAAAACATATTATCGGCAGAAACAGATATGTGCTGGCGTTAAGTATAAGTGTAAAGCCTGACAAATTTATCAGCTGGCTCATGTTTGTGTCAAACACATATCGGTGTATTTGGGAAAATAGTAGATATATGCGTTTATCAGGTTTCAGCCAATATTTGCATATCACATGCGTATCTATTGGCACAAAAAATGGCCAGTAGATGCAGATATGAGGTACTCTTATTCAGCTGCATTTACAGCGGTAGGCTGTCATACAACACGAATCACATGTAAGGGCGAGCGACGTCCACCAGAGGGCGCCATACATTCAGAGGTTGGTCTGCTGGCATTGCTGCTCCAATATGAAGTACATAAGAAGAAGCATCAGGCAAGTTTCCACACCAACATGGCGGCTGTTTTATTACTGTGTGACAGGACGGCGGCGGCGATGGCGGCAGACGCCAACGTACGCGCTCGGGGGGCGGCGCCACTTCACGGCCAAACCAACAGAAAACTAACAGCACCGGCGGGACCTGACTCGCCAACGAACCGTTACAGAGACACCACGTATGAAGCAACGACACGTCTCACACACACACACACACACACACACACTCGAGGTCATACACACTTTACAAGCAGCTGGTAAAACAAGGTCACATTTTCCTGCATCCGGAGAAGCAATTTTTTTTTTTTTTGCACAGTCAAGATGGCCGACATTTTCTGCGATGGCATGCGGCGGGTCTGCGTGTTAGCTGTTAGCGCGCAGCTCAAGGAGCGTTACATGAATGAACGGGGCTCGGAAAAAAAGAAAGAACATTAGCTACAGTTTAATGACTAAAACTTAAATACAGTACAATTAGTGCATATATTTATATATATATATATCTGACTTTATATTCACTTTGTGGACGTCAGCTTGTTGAAAACCGGCAGTTCTGGTCCAGTCGACTCGCCCCCGCCTCCGTCTTTCGGTATCTAAAATTCAGACGATCCCTTGTGGAAAGTGCCGTGACACATTTAACTCTTTAATAATTTGCCTACAATCCCTTTTATATTCTAACCAATCAGACGCTGTGAGTGGCTGCTGCTATCGTGAGGAGGTTCCGGTCGGGGTGGCGGGTTTCAGATTTCCGACGAGGTGTTGCTCTCTTTGGGCCGGAAGCGGCTGACGTGCTCCAGCTGGCCGGAGTCGGACACGTCGTAGCTGGTCCTGTACTTGGCCAGGATCTTCATCAGGGGGCGGAGCTTCAGCCACCACTGCTCCTTGGGGATCCGGTGGCTGAAAAGACCAGAACGCTCGAGTGAGGATTCGCCAAACCGACGTGAGGGAGTTCCGCAGTGTCGCCCGAGGACAGGGGCCTCTATGTGAGCCCAGACCGGTTACTTTACAGACCTGTTACTTTACAAACCTGTTACTTCACAGACTGGCTCTATTACAGACCTGTTACTTTACAGACCGGTTACCTTACAGACCTGTTACTTTACAGACCAGTTACTTTACAGACTGGCTCTATTACAGACCTGTTACTTTACAGACCGGTTACCTTACAGACCTGTTACTTTACAGACCGGTTACTTTACAGACCAGTTACTTTACAGACCGGTTACTTTACAGACCGGTTACTTTACAGACCGGTTACTTTACAGACCAGTTACTTTACAGACTGGCTCTATTACAGACCTGTTACTTTACAGACCTGTTACCTTACAGACCGGTTACTTTACAGACCGGTTACTTTACAGACCTGTTACTTTACAGACAGGCGACATTACAGACCTGTTACATTACAGATAGGTTACTTTACAGACCAGTTACTTAACAGACCTGTTACTTTACAGACAGGCGACATTACAGACCTGTTACTTTACAGACCAGTGCCTCTTTAAAGGAGCACTGTGTAGGTTTCCTCCACACACATTGGACGATTCGATTGTTGCATAAAACACAGTGGTGAATTAATTTGATGGACGTAGCAGACTGTTCCCAGCAGGCGTCCGCCAGCCCCCAAGGCCTCAGTCCTTCTTTGACTAAAGAGGACTTTTTATTTTCAAATGTCGACTTCTTTAAAATCCACTGAAATGAACCGGTAAGAAATTCATTCCTGATTTCAACGTGTCGTCGACACACACACACACACACTTGGACCCCGACGTTAGCAAGAGTTGCGGGTTTTAGTCCAAACCAAATGCAGACGGCGCCCTCTGTTGGAACTAGGTTAAACAGCGGCGCAGTCTTACTGTAACAATGCAACAACGCTGCAATAAATTCTCCCTTCAGGAGGAGTGAAATTCCCACTCATATGAATGAGGATGCCAAAATATTGGGCATGGGTTAATGGGAGTAGTTTACCGAGCAACCACAGATTAGACGATTATCAAAGAGTCAAACAGAAATCCTCAACGACCACCTAACCGGAGGTGCAGCCTCTCGAGGAGCGACAGCAGCAGCTCTGCTAGGAGGCGACGCAGACACCCGCGTCTCGCCGTCACCCACTGCGTCCGCGCCTTAAAGCGACGGCGTCACTGAACGCAACCCGAGTTTCCGCTTACACGAAGTCGGTCTCGTCGCGGAGCTTCGACACCGGCTGGAAGACCATGGCCCTGCGGCGCATCCCCAGCAGGCACGCCGTGTCCTCCGAGTTGGCGAACACTCTTCCTGCGGGGAGGAGGGGGGAGGTTAAAACGAGCGCCCGCTGTCACAAAGACGGGTTTTGCGCTATTTTGCGAGCGGGCGAGCGCGCGGTGGTACCGTACCCCCTTTCAGGGACTCCTTCAGGGTCCGCGTGATCCACTGGATGGCCTTGGCCGAGATTTTGGTGCCAAAGTTTCTATCGAACGGAGATGGAGATCCTCCCTTTGAAGATGAGAGAGATTATTAAAAAAAAAAAAAAAAAAGCTCGCCATGAACATCCTAGATGACTGATGACCATGTGTGTGTGTGTGTGTGTGTGTGTGTGTGTGTGTGTGTGTGTGTGTGTGCGCATGTGTGTGCACAACCTGCTGCATGTGTCCGAGGATGTTCTTCCTGCAGTCGAACACGCCTCGGCCCTCCTCGGTGTACAGCTGGTAGATGAAGTCGGTGGTGAAGTTCTCGTTGCAGCTCTCGTTCCTGAAACACATCACCGCGGCAACAGTTCGGTTAAAAAAAAAAAAAAAAAAGGGGGATCACTTTAACGAACGTCCACACAACCCTTCCGAGCCTAGAACTCATTTCAGCCCGGGAACTAGTCCCCACTAGTGGTGTCAACGTTTACAAAAATGTCTACACGTGTCCACGGGGCTGTAAAATAGCGTGTACATGTTGTTTATGAACTTTGACCGCAGTTGTTCTGTATAACCACTAGAGGGCTCCGTCTCTCCATTCATAGACCTCATTCCCATTAATTCAAAGCCGTTCTAGTAGTTAACAGACGACCGTTTATTGATCAAAGCGCTAAGAGTGCACGTATCGTTCTCCTGAGTAAGTAAGTCTTGGTAGAGCTTTGACACCCTCGAGCTAACTGTTGCTCTGCAGGGAACTTCCTAGCCTGGCTCGAGATGTTTCATTAGCTTTAAAAATACTTCGTCTTCAACTATTGACGCGGGCTGTAGATTCACTCTGCGCCTTGTCGCGTTTGTTGGCTGCGTAGTTTTTTTATGCTAGGCTGTGAAGCGCTAGCAGCGTTGTCAGCAGCAGTCTCTGCCTGCAGCTTGTTCGGGCGTCTCCATCGCAGGTGCTTTATCCTGCGCTGCTGGAATGAGCCAACTTGGTCTGACAAAGTGTAAAACTGAACTGTAGCTCCATTTTTAGCAAAAAAAGAAACAAAACTGCCCCACGTTGCTCCGCCTCTTACTGACCGCCGTCGCCTCCACTGTCAAGTTAAAGTCACGTGATACGCGATACGCTGTTTGTGCAGCGTAACGAGCCCCGTGTATCTATCACGTATGAGGATAACTGCACCCCTGAGGACATTTATCGTCAAGTTAATATCATCATCTTTAGCTTTCAGGCAGCATTTACACCCCTTAATACTTTATTGTTGGTGAGAAATGAAGAAGGAGGAGGAGAAAAATGTTTTGATTTTTTTCTAAACGGTTATGATTTGCTCTCCGTGTACACGTGTAGATGTTGACACCTCTCACCCCACGACGCAGCATCGACGCTGCGGTTGGTGCCAGACGGTTGCACTCCTGCTAAAAGTGGTCCGTTTGTGCTGGGATAACCGATTTTCCAGTTTGTGCCGGAAAACGAGAGCATGGAGGCCAAATGTCCTGGAACACTGATCGTCCTAGTTTCCCTCAGCCTGCTAATGAACCCGCCGGCGCTCCACCGGAGGCCACGTGAGTCACTGCAGGCGGGTTCAAGGTGGAACCGGGCTCATCGAGCCGGCTTGTTTTAATAGTCTAGTCCAGTTAAAGCTGCAGGGCACGTTTGGTGGGTTCATACAGCAGCTTCATCTGAGTGTCTGAAGAGAGTTTGAGGACAACCCGATGTGGTCTGGTTCTCCGGGCAACTTCGGTTTACCCAGAGAACCGGACGGCCCTCTTTCTGCCGGGGCTACTTTGTTTTTCTGTCAATTAGCTGCCAGGATCACACGTGAAGTCAGGGTCGGGTTCGGGTTTGGGTCGGGCTAAGTTGGTTTAGGGTCGCGTTAACGTCACATGGGTCGGGGGTGCGTTAAGGTTTGGACTGGGTTCAGTTATGACTGTGTTAAGGTTAAGGTTGAGGGCTGGGCTGGGCTGGACCGGTTTAGGGTTTGGCAGAAAATAAAACGCAGGGTTCAGCCAAAGGAACGGGCGATCATCCAGGACGGATCCTTCATCATCACACAGAAGACTGAGCCCTGTTCTGAGGTGACTCCGGGCCGGCTCGGTGGAGGTTGATGTTTGCAGTTAAAGTGTCCTGGGAGGTCCCGAGTCAGAATGACCCGTCTTCTTGGGGCCAACAGGAAGCTGTTTGCTTTGCCCCGTCCGAGGAAATCGGCGGTTGGCGAGGCTGTGTGGCGCACGTACCCCATCAGCCGCGGTTCTTTGAACCAATCCAAACCTTCGGAATGAACACAGGAGCAGGCCTCAGCCAGAGGTAACCCCGGCACCCGGAAGCCCCTCTGGACACTGGGATTGGGGACTCGAGCAGGGACAGGCACTCGATTGTGAGTCTCGGCTTCACCAGAATGCTGCTTCAGTGGTTGGCCACGCCCCCTAGGGGGAGGAGCTCACTGGGTCGTGGGACAAACTCGCCATCCCACAATGCCGAGCTAAGATATAAAGACGCTCAGCGACCCCCCAGAGCCCCTAACCCTAACCTTACCCCGACCCTAACCCTAATCTCAATACCTGAATGCAACCCGAACCCAGAATACATTTTTCTAATGTCAGTTTTTGCTTTTGCGCCTGTACCGAGGCTGAAGCGTCAATTAGCCTTAATTAAGACAGAGAGAATCGGCGGGGGCGGGGGACGCTGAGGCCAGTTCCCCCCTGACGCCATCGCCGGTTAATCCAGCCAACCCAGCGCAGGCGCAGGTGTCCGCGCGGCGTTCCCGGTGACTCTGCCGTCGATTTCCCGAGCAGGCGAAAGATGAAATTCCCAGATAACTCACACCTGCAGACGTCCTCTAACTAAGACGCCCACTGAAAAACCGGCACCAGGAAAAGAAAAGGGGGGGCGGGAAGGGAGAGGGGGGGGAACCCTGGGCGTCCTTGAGCCAGACGCTGGGCTGCAACCTGCAGAGCCACTTGCAATGCGCCACAGGACAGTAACGGCATGCGTATGCGTGTGTGTGTGTGTTGTCATAACAAAATCATGCAGATGCACGGCCTCAGTGCGCACACACACACACACTCACGCACACACTCACACACACACACACACACACACACACAATGTCACCTACACGCCGTCCGAAACACCACATCTGTCCTATTTCCAGCTCCCCCGCCACCGTCCTGCTGGGAGCCATTTAAACGGCGTGACGGTGCAGCGGCGCGCTGAGAGAGCGGCGCGAGGAGGCAACGCCAGGTAGCGTCCTCAGTCAAATCCGGATCTGAGCCTGTCCGGCTAAGTGAGAGCAAACGTGTGTGTGTGTTGGTGTGTGTGCGTGTGTGTGTGGACAAACAACTGTGGCTGCGGGATGTCACCCGGCGAGAGAGAGAAAAGAAAAAAAGCCGAGCTGAAGCGTCTCACCTGAGCACCAACCCCCTCTGGATGCTGGTCTTCATCTTCTCCGTCAGATGCTCCACGTTGGCCTGAAAGCACAGAAGAAGAAAGAGGAGGAGGAGAAGAAGAAGAAGAAGCGTCACATGAAGCCGCAGCGATGACGGACCTGCGACCCGCTCGAGCAGCCGGCGAATCAGCAGGGCTCAGGACGGAGGGGACGCGGCGCCGGGCTTCCGCCAGCAGGGGCCGCCAAACCCGCCGCAGCTTCTCAAATCCGACCAGGCGCATGACTGACTGTTATTATTTATTTATTTTTAGTTCTGGCCCGTCTCCCGAAAAACTATGCGCCCTGTTTTTAATGGATAAGCAAGCGCATCATCTTCAGCCATAATGGAGAGAAAAAAAAAACATATTGAACTGATCATAAATAAAGTCTGATAAAAAAAATTCCAGTAGAATCCAGAAACTAGAAATGAAGAACTTCTTCCGTTCCCATATGAGGAGGCGAGCCCGGGCGCCTCTAATCTCCCTGATGTGCGTCGATGGTTATTAATAAGCAGCGTCGTGCACATGTATGATAATCCGGGGTCACCTGAGCACGGGCAGCTGGCTGGTTTGGGGGGATTAATATCGCACGTTTGTTTGTTTGTTTTTTTTCCCCAGGCCCCTCTGGTCATCGTTTCCATGGCAACGCTGCGTCAACAGCTTTATAATTGAAGTGACGGCACATTACACTGTCACACTGAACAACAGGATAAATAATTTTTTTTTAAAAAAGATACGGAAAATGGAATGTGAGAACTTTAGTTGAGCCTCAGGAGACTCAACTGATTCCACTTCCTGTCGAGCCGGGAACTAAAATGTGTATTTCAACTAACACAATCAGACATGACAGTGACTGATGATCATATTTGACGGATAAAATTTGAAGTAAAAGTACTACGTGACGGTGGGGAGGGGCGACTCTGAGACGCCGTCATGACGACACCGAGAGTCTGAGAGGGGCTTGCATGAAAAAAAGTGAAAGAAAATACGGGCCATCGACATGTAACCACAGCAACGTGGCTGCGCAGAGCTGTCAAAGCTTTGTTAAAGGAACAAGAGACGGAAAACCAACCGACGGCTGATTTTTCAATTGTTTGGCTTTTTAATAATGTGGAGAAGAGAAGTGTGAAGAAAAGAGAACGAAAAAAAAGAAAAAAACTCCACAAGGAGCTTAAAATGAGGAAATTAAATAAGCCGTAACCCGTAAAAAGGGAGCCCTCATCATTCGTTGTCATGACAGCAGCAAGGTCTTTAATAACCTTTCAGTTTCTGATGCAAAAATTGGGAATGTTTTTTTTATTTTATTTTATTTTATTTTGGTTACTTATGCTTGGTAAATGAGGGAGAAGCTGAGTAATCAAGGCTGTTTCGAGGCAACTGGCTGTTGATAAGTGTAATAATTAGGGTTGCAAAATTCTGGGAATTTTCAAAGTTGGAGACTTTCCATGGGAATTAACGTGAATTTATTGGAATAAATAGGAATTTATGGGAATAAAACAGAAATTTACAAAATTGAAGGTTGGCCCTCAACATGGAACTTAAATGTAGTTGGGGAAAATATATTAGGTTGGCTAAAACAAGCAGATTTAAAGCAAGTAGACTCCTCAGTCACGTGCACACAGCACTGCTTCCTGCAGGGCTGTTGAGGCCACGCCCCCTGTGTGCACTGTGCACGCCTCCATCACATGCACAGATGACTGCTTAAACCCTGGAGGCC
>CAAKHG010019339.1:6688-18358 GCA_901007715.1 Dactylopterus volitans
GCACGACACAAGTCTGCCAGTTGAGTTTCACCAGCCAAAGAGCGACAGAGTTAGCCTGGCTAAGCTTAACTCATCTGCATTTGACTAAACATAGAAATATCAGCCCTGCCAATGTATGTATTGATACAATTCAGTATCACGGTTATCGTGTTTAGTCTATCATTAGCCATTTGACTGGTCATTGGAGTGTCCTGTGACTCAGCGGTGACTAAAGGGGTCACACCTGTGACCCCCATTCCCCGCATCACGCTGGTCAGCCTCACGCCACACCACACACGTAATGCAGACACACACACATATGCACACTGTACATAGTACCTTTGTACCTGTTGATATTGTACAAAGTGAACTCTGCAAGCCACTTATCTGCAAAGAACTTCCAATCCTTCACCTGTGCTACTGTTAATAAAGCAATCTGGTTATAGTTAGGAATTTAATTATCAATCAAGTTATGTGTTCACAGAATAACTTTTTGAGACTGATTTTTAACATTTGTTATCTGGTGCCCCGAGGTGGATTTAGTGTAAAATTAAAATGTATTATTCTTTTATAGTAAATACTAACATCTCAATATTTTAATAATTTTGACAACCAATAATAGTGTTAAAGCACAACGTTCATGAGGCCCGTGTGCAAGGCCTATGTTATCAGAACTGCTTGACAGTGTGAGCTCAACAAATGGTGTCCTGTGCGAGGCATAGAGCTCTGCAAGGCAGTTAATAACTTCTGTCTGATCGTGTTTTTTTAATCTCACAGTCTTTACTAGAATGTTATGAAAATGAGTAAATTTATATTGCACTTCTCTACATTAACAGTACTCAAAGCTCTTTAGATTACCATGGGCTCATTCACTCATTCACACACTGATCTCACAGCTGCCATCCTGCTCGCTAGGAACATTTAGGGATAAAGTATCCTGCTCAAGCACATAATCTCTGCTGGAGCTGAAGATCGAACCAGCCACTCTCCCAACTCAGCCATGCCGCCCCAACAATGACAATGAAACATTTTGACATAACAGACACACTCGATTATGCACAATTTGATAACCAATTTGCCACATCCAAACCCCTGAGTATTACGGTGTGATGGCTTTTCTATTATTGTTATTTATCATTTTTCAGTACTTTTGTCCTCAAAATAAGAGATAGAGAAGTTCTTTACTCAAGTATTTATTTAATTTGGATTTACATGAACTATAGTGTATCTATAGTGTATCTATAGTATCTATAGTGTCTGCTGTTTGTTCTCCTCCAGCATCAATATCCCAGACGGTCAGTGTTCATAGAGAATGACTTATTTTGCAGCCATGGAGTTATTGAGACTTTTGACTCTATACAAGCACGTAAACAAATACAAACTCTTTTCAAATCTGAGCCCAAATCCTTACAGTGGATTGACATCAGAGTCTTGTTTCTTGGTTCTGCACCCACCTCTCTCGAAAGTGGCCTAAATAAGAGTTTAATTCCGTTTACAGACTGCTCTCTGCACACTGGGCAAGCCAGGCTCAGTGGGGCCTGATTTATGTGCTGACAGGCTACAGAGGCTCTGTGTGTTCTGTGTATTGGAAGACATATCACTGCTGGAAGCTAAATAAAAAATCAATGAGAGTGAGGCTGGTTGGTTAGGGAGAGCGTCCGCTCGGCTGGAGTTTAACAGCGTTTTAACTCACCGTTGACTGAGGCTGGGGGAGCGGCATCGATTTCACCCCCACCCTAACCCCTATCACTGCCTGCTCTCTTCTAATAAATCAGTTTGGTGTGTTTTTATTGGTGTGTGGTGTACTGTTCAAACATTGCATTTTCTTCTGTGTCAAACCATTGGATGTAATCAGGGTTGTAGTTCTATTAGCTAAGTAGGGGGGTGCCGCTCTTACGTGCATACACAAAAGCTCTGTCTCGTTTCAAAGGTTTTGTAACCACTGTTAAACTGCAAGTTGACACATACTATATTATCAAGAAATAACAGACCTCAAGCTCACGGCACTGTCCTCCAACTTTTATTAAATTGCTCTTTCTGTTTGTATCCTGCTCTCTCTTCCTCACTTATTCTCTGGTGCGGTAGAATAACGCGAAGTAGCCAGCTGTGTCATGGGTTCATGTGAGTGAGTGACAAGAAAACATCATTGTATGATGGTACAACATTGTTCTTTTGAAGCTATGTGTATGTTCCACAAGTAAAATAAGGTTTTCAACTTCACTCGTTCATGTTAGCTTGCTATGGACAAAAAACTAATCTAGCTATTTCACAGTGCCACTGAAACGCTCCGTGGCAACCACCAGCAACTTTTAAGTGGGATGCTTTACTGGGTGCTTGATTTGGCATTGCAGAGTGATCAACATACCTTGAATATGAATATGACAACTTTGAACATCTTTCATGACAAATGTAATGGAGGGTAAATATGCCTTAATTGCATCCTTTTACGTTCATTCATTCACTGTCTTCCGCTTATTCCAGTTATTCCGGGTCGCGGTCGTGCTGGAGCCGATCCCAGCTGTCGAATGGGCGAACGGCGGGGTACACCCTGGACGAGACGCCAGCTCATCGCAGGGCCACATGAAGGACAGACAACCACTCACACTCTCACACACACCTACGGGTGATTTAGAGTAGCCAATTAACCTCAGCATGCTTTTAGGAGGTGGGAGGAAGCCGGAGTACCTGGAGAGAACCCACGCATATATGGGGAGAGCATGCAAACTCCACATAGAAAGACCCCAGGTCGGGGAGTCGAACCACCACACCACCGTGTGGCCCCATCCTTATACACTGCTTTAATGATATTTTTTCAATAATCAGTGTAGACAGTTACCCACATTTCCTCCAATGAAAGCAAGCATTCAATTAAACGCCTGATTCCCAGTGATTTAAAGTGAATGCCTCTCTGATAAATCCCCATCGGTGAGTCAGTCTCTCACCACATCACACCCTTGCTGGTCTCTCTATTACATGGCATTTATCCATGCAGACTGTACTGTATGTGTAATGTGAAAACAAACCAAAAATATAAAGACACAATCATACGCTCATCTACATCCCCCTTAGGCGATTATGTCTGGTTGCTGGAATAAAAGATGACTGATTGAAGAACCTTCTATCAGAATTCTTACATATTTTTATTTTTTTTTTAATTAAGTGTACAACCTCTTAACGCTTGTTTTTAGAGGTGTGCCATGATACCCAGTTGTTGCCAAAAAATCACCAGCTCACTTTCCGAAGACTCTTATCAACTTGTGTTCTGTGGACTGTGATCATGGCATGTGGAATTGTGTTGCTTCGTCATATTTACCTGTATAACATTAAATTTGGCAAAGGTAGTGCACGACTCGCTGAAGCTCTCACTGTAGGTTTTTTTTTCACCTTGATTTGGGTGATTAATTATTTGTTTGAAAGGGTGTCATCAAACAAATACTAATATATATATATATATATATATATATATACAGATAGATAGATAGATAGATAGATAGATAGATAGATAGATAGATAGATATAAGACAAGCTGTGGTATAATGCACACGTTGTTAACCCAGGTAGAAAGCTTAAAGTGGAGACAAGATTTTTAACAAATCCTGTTAAAAAAAATCTTGGCTTTCAATATTATGAAAAAAGATAAACATATGGAAGTTACATTTCTGTAACTTCATTTCCTGCAATTAGTGATGGTGACATGTTATGTATTCATGCAGCCTTCTCCATTTTAGCAAACCTTGATTCAGTGTACCACATCACAATAACGCACTGTTCTTTCACCATCTCATTCTACATTCTTTATGATCTGGTGGGTTAAATATTGTTGACCACTTACTGCTGCAGTCCCAACTCATTAAAAATGTTTGATGCATGATGGAATTTAAAACACAAAAAAGGAGACCCCAAATTGTTGAGCCGCTGAAATCCCACATGAAGCAAGAATAGGAATACATTCCACAATGACTGCAATTGCTCTTCTGAGTTCCCAAATACTTATGTATAGTTCAAAGAAATCACGATTAAAAAGATTGGTAAACATGACTCTGACACAACTTTTTTAAATGTGTTGCTAGCATTATATATGGTGTTTAAATATCAAACCTTTTCAGATTGTTACATTATTTTTCTGTTTACAATTTACATAGGTCCCGACTTTTTTGGAGATAGGGGTTTCTGCTCTCCAATTTAGTAGTTTTGCTCATCCAAGTCTTTACTTTTAAATGTACACAAGGTGTTTGACAGATTTAAGAACAATCATCCTGCTCATGGAAAGAAAGAATTAAAATTAGACACATGAATATCCATTGATTAATTTAATTGTTAGAAATGTGGTGAGGGGGGTATGTTGCCTAGCCCTCAATGGGCATTTTTGTTACAAATAAAGGTAAGATAATAAATATATAAATAAATTAGCACCTCCCTAGATACTCAGACCTGAGAGTGAATGAGACAAATGAATGCATTTATGTAAACAAGCCCAATGAGAAGAAAAAATCAAAATACATGCTGAAGACCCAGATGAACATTGTCCATTTGTGCAAATACAACCAAATGGAAACAGTTTCTTGAAATCATTACCATTTTAGGGGTAAGACAAGAATGGCAGATTGTAATGAAATATCTCCATGACACTCATCCTTGAATAAATAAATGTGCTGCTATGTTGTGTTGTCTCACCCTGCTCCAGCCTTCCCTGACTGGCACTCACTGATCACCCTAATGAGGCTCGGCCGCAAACCGGGGCAAGAGGGCACTGCCATTATCTGGTGTCTCCCCCATTAAAATCACATCCAGCAGCCGCGACCATCCAACACATCATTCTCTTCTACAATTAGCAAGTAGAAAAAAATGTATGCAAATAAAAACTAGAGCTGCTGTGAGGATGCAGAGACTTGTAGAGACAAGGGAGGTAATGTGAAGGAGAAGCATGTTGTCCAAAGGGCAACGAATGATTAGTGGTATCAGCTGATCCATCATCACAGCAATGATGTTGTTTGGGTGGGGATGGTAAGGTGACAGAGTGACAGGGGTAATTACTTGGGGGAGGTCATTATAGGGTGAGGGGGGCAAGACAACACTGCTGGGGACCTGCCAGCCGCCTTGTCACTGACAGCTAAGTCATGACCTCTGCACTGGCCAGCTTCAGGGGTCGCTGTAAGTACACTATGGTACACCACCATTAGCACAGTTACATACAGCAGTGTACAACTCACGCATTTACACTGACAGCATTTATTTTATTACTTAAATCTACCAAAACACTCAACTATTGTGCATTCGGTCTGGGTCATAAAATAATAATTGCAAATGAAACCTGGAGGGAAAAAAAGGAAAACAATAGGCAGAGAGACGAGACCAGACAAAGACCATGTTGTAGAGGTGATTGTCATTGGGGATGCCAAACTTTTCTATTTTGATACATTAAAACGTTTTGACAAAATTTTAACCAATTCCAATAATAATTATAGCTAAAATGGTTATCTGTTGTGTTTCTGTTTGTTCTGGCAAATCAAGTGCCATATATCATTCATTTCAAATGTACAATGTAAGCAGGTAAATACAATTAAATAAAAATGTTGTGATTAAATCATAGAAAAAAAATATTTTTTACCTAAATACCAAAAAAAAAAAAATCAAAATAGCAACGACATGAGACATGTCATTATTGTTGTGCTTTCTTTATAACTTTTTAATGTCGAACAGACTAAAAAAATTTCCAGCTCTTTAATTTTCTTGTAATCTTCAGAAAACCAAACAAAAAGACTGGAATTTTATCCACTTAATTTTCACTGTTCATAAAGATTTCCTCACAGTCTTAGTCCTAAATGAGACAGTAACATATCTTTTCTGTTCTCGACTATCCAAAGCTGCATGATGTCACATGTGACAAAAGCCAGTTTCGCTAAATATGTCAGGTTTTTTAGCAAAAATAGAAAACTACTTTTAACATTTGGATGTCATGCAGCTTCTCTTGTAAGGAATTCAAACCAAATGAGTAGTTTGTAAGTACTGAAGTATCAGTACCATTATATCAATACCCCCATAGCTAATTGTGATTAGGTTTTGTCCTTGACTTGGGTGACTTACATTATTTTATTTTGTTCTAAGAGCTGGACTTGCACTCTGCTACCACACTGAAGATTGGAGACTGGCCATAATCCTGGCCTTAATTCTGACTTAATTCTGAATTCACATACTGACGTGATCGCCATTAGTGTGCTTTTCAGTTCAATTTCATTTAATTCAATTTTATTTACAGTATACAGCAATCTTTGAGCACTTTTCATCTAGCACAGGTGAAAACCATATGAGTAATGAATTTGCCGAGACTCAAAAGGTCTCCCATAAGGGAGCGCTTAGCGACAGTGACAAAGAAAACGTGTTTGAAAGCAAGAAACCTCATATCAGAACTGGATTCATGGTAGGAGATCATTTGCCATGATTTGTTGGGTCGAGAGAGAGTGAAAAAGAGGGAGAGCGAATCCATCACTGACCCCTGTCAATTTTGGACAATTTGGTTAACACAAAATAAATGCTAGCAACCTGACAATTCCGATATTGTAACTTCTGGTACCATTGAAATCCTGTAGCAGTGCCAGAGACTGAAGTCAGCACAGTGCATTGCACCATGTTTTATGTTTAGGCTACTAAATAACTTGTTTATGTTTTATTTGTTAACATGTCCTCTCTCGATGCTGCATCTCTATCTAAAATACCCCAATGTGATGTCATCTACTGCATGCATGTAGGAAATAGTGTCTACTGCTCCAACTTGCATGTGAACATCAAAAATGTAATCCATAAAGCATTTACATATTTTACATGCATACAGCGCATGTTTAGGTGTGAATGCTGAGTCTTTTGTACGTGTTTTCCTGGGTGACTAACTCTGCGTAATTTTAAAACAACAGAAAAACTGTAGCTTAAAGTAAACATTGCAAGCTAATAGTGATTTTTGAAATCATTATGAACAGCAGAGTTGAAAAAATAATACCATCTAAAATACCAATATCTGTTTCAATTCACACCAGTAGAGGGCCTGTCTATTTGGAACGACATTATTTTCAACTGCAATCCACCGTTAATTTCCACACCTAGGAGCAGTGAAGCAGTGCACTCTGTTGCACTCCAGATCAGCTGTTTTGGTGAAAGTTACTAGGAACATCTGAGAGATAGAGATAAAGTGTTGAAAACAAAAATAGATCAGAATAATTAAAAGAAAATTTAATATTGTTATTTTTTTGTGAGCGTTTTTTCATGAGTCCCCATACACAGCGATTAATTCAGTCCTCCGGAGATACTTTGTGCCAGGCTTCTCCGAACTGTCAGCATGTGGAGGGTCACCTACTGCAGGTAATATGCTGACGTCAGAAGCTCATACAACCCCACCTCAAATAAACAAAATATCCCTTTAAAATGTAACTGAAATTAATTCAGTGAATAAAGCTAGATGGAAAAGGACAAAAATAGCTCTGGTAAAATTGATATGCATCAGGTTTTTGCTGAAGCATCCATTTTGCATCTGCACAAATTGTAATGCCAAGCACACAGTCCATTAACCCAACGCTGCCCTTTGGGTAGTTGAAGTAAGCCATTCTTGCCACATCGGCAGGTGCCATTAAAAAATATTACTCTGACACTGCAGCAATGATGAAAATGACATAAAACAGCTACGCAGCTTATCATGAAAATGCAGGTCATTATACTGTAGCTTCCACAGACTGTCAAAATTTCCCTCATGTGTCTTGGCATTGATTCACAGCACCGGTCACAGTGTGCTGTCATCTGCTTGTCGCTTGGTCCCTTCTCTGAGAAATGCTGTTCACACTGTGATTGATAACTGTAACAATGTGAGCATCAATGGTGACACATTATACCATTCTACAAAGAGCAGCACCATGCAAATGATCCAAAATCCCCCAAAATGGACATTGCACATTTGTGCAGAGCAAGAAAATCAGAGGGGTTCATGAAATTCTCCATAGATGAGAGGAGCCAGGAGAATCCATCACTGTATTTTGAACATCATCAACGTTTGAAAATATTAATTTTCATTTTTTGTCACGAGTCAGACAGACTGAACATATTTCTCGGATAAAAATAAGTTATTTAGGTGTAACTGGGAGCCTAATATTACACTATATAAGCTTTTAATACATCTTGGATGGAATTGACTGGCCGTTGTTCATCATACCGATCTGGCAGTGATTCTAACAGCATTGTAGTCGTGGTAAAGCAGCCCGTCCTCATCTCAGCTTCAGGAATATCGACATCAGCGTTTGGTCCTGACAGGTGAGGCATCCTCGTGCGTCTGTGAGAAGCTGTTCATTCATTCCATTGGCATTGGCATCATTATGAAACTCATAGAGCAAAAGCTTCAATCAGTGTGTGCGGTGCATGCGCGACCTTGACAAAGGTGTGTATCTTAACTGTAACTCTCTTTCCTCTAAACTTAACCATCTTCTGTGTGTCTGAACCCCACTCTCCCACTCTCCCAGGACATATTTTGTGGCTCAAATACAGTACATATCCTAAGCCATGATTGTCTAATACTGACAAAGATGGTTTTATACTGGAGTGATTTAAAAGCCAGAGGCATCTCATACAGGCCACAAAGGGTGCTTTGTGCATCGAGTGTAAGATGTGTCAAGTCTTTGACGAGCTGGAAGCTGGAATTTGACTAACCGGGATTAGGAATGTGTTGGGTGAGGACTCCACCATCCACGTAAGTACAATGCTTTTGAAAACAATATGAATGATATTTATAGTAGTTGTCATTCCATGTGTAGAAGGGGGCCCCTTCGCCATCCTGCTTCTTAACCCATATGTGAATCTAAAAAATAATAATAATAATTTAAGATCAATAGAAATGGTTACACTCCACAAGTAAGGGGCACAATGTTTTAGTTATTACAAGGATGGTAACACACACACACACGCACGCGCGCACGCACACACACGCACGCACGCACGCACGCACGCACGCACGCACGCACACACACACACACACACACACACACACACACACACACACACACACACACACACACACACACACAGACAAAGCCTGAGGGGAAGTGACAGCACCACCAGGAAGTGTTGCAGCGCCTGCTGTGAGCAGAGGAGTGGAGCTCCAACTCTCTCCACAGATCAGCTCCACAAAGGACTCTCCCTGTCAGTGGTTTACCTCTCTTCACATGCCTTGTCACCATGCTCTTCCTCTTTAGTGCTTCTCTGACTTAGGAACAGCCATGTTCGAGTGAAGGCGGAAACAGGCGCTCGAATGCAGTTAGACATTGGTTGTGAAGTCTGGCTCCCCTCTATGCTCTTCCTCAGAGGCTGGCCTATTGATTGTTGTGTGTGCTGCTGCTGCCTCCTGATATCCATGTCAAGCCTTGTTATGGCGGCAACATTCCTCGTTCTGCCTTTGACAGGTAACTACCGTGGTGCAGTCTGGGATTTGAAGAGCTCCCAGGGGTTCATCAGACAGATTTTGACTTTTTTTTTCTTTGTGTCTAAATGGTCATTGCTGGTGAGTTTCAGTGCTACACTTGCCACATTTCACTTGTCAATGAATTGCTGCATTTTTTTCCCCTTTCTTTTCTCCACCAACAAAGTTTGAGCCTCTGGAAGCACCCTGTGCTGTGTGATGTAAGAACTGAGGATATTTTCTGGTATATTTTTAATTCTTATGTTATCATGCAAGTTTAGTGTCTCTAAGGGCCCTTTCACACTCTAAAAAAGCCAACTAACAATCATTAATATTCATCTTTTGTCTTCAATGGGAAATGGTACAATGAGCATTCTTGCACATGCTTTGGTAGCAATGAGGTCCGCAAAGTGAAAACGAGTTTATATGTTAATAAACAAATAATAATGGAAACATCATTTACACCACAATGATGTGGCTGCTCAAAAGATAACACCACGTCAAAAGTCTGTGCGTCTGCTCAAATTTGCTGATGGCAGTTACATGTTGGAATTATAGGAAAGATATATAGACAAGTTGCCGGCAGTGCAATGAATACTCTGGATGACTTTCTACCACTTAGCCCTGATAACTGATCCTTACCGCATCCATCTCTGCCATCTTTATCTTCAGGTATATGCTGGCAGTAAGGTGGGACCGGCATTGTCTTTAATTTATTTATAAAGGATCTTGTTTTAATTGAAGAATACTGTATTATTGTTTTACTTTTATTTTGTTTGATACTTGCCTTAATTTATCTTTTTAGTTTTTACTCTAGAGCATGATGCTTTTCTTGCAATTTGCTACTTTTACCTGTGTTACACTGTTGATGTTGGTGGGGTACAAAATGATCACCCAATGACAGGAAATGCAGCTAGAATGAAGAAGGCATAATTACGGGTACTTTCCAAGTTTAACTGTTTTCTTTGGTTTATACAAGTCTAAAGAGAAAAGGGAAAATAGTATTTAGAGACCCCTCTTTTCTGATGCTTCGAAAAGAAAACTGGAAATATACCACTGGAAATATGAAAGTAGTCAGTCACCTATATCTTCCATGTTTGGAAAGCTGGCATATAAACAATAATTTTGGTATAAAATAGTTTATTAATCACAAATAACATATGTATCCTTTATTATCAGAAGCTCATGAAAATCAGTTGTCCAGTTGTGCGGTCACATCCGTATCATCTGTCAGTCCTTTGCAAGACCAAAGTTTAGAAAAAAAACAAAACAGAAATGACTAAGAGCCTGTGAAATTAAAGCCTCTGGGAAAAAAAATTTATATTTTCCCAGATCAAGTGAGTATAATGTGACAATTTAATTTAACTTCTTTTTCCACCCTGAACTTAACTGATCAACAAGTGTCTTTTAAGCAACTGCAATCAACCAAAAAAAGAAGGAAAGCTTTTCTCTTGAGATGTAGGCAATGAGCTGGTGAGCATGTGCAGCATTTAGCAGCTACAGAGCCAGAAAGTGTCTTTTCCCAGGAGTTGGAGGAGATTATTAGGTTTTGGTTTTCACCCTAAAAGCAAAGCTTTGACACCAAGTAACAATTTAACAGAAATGTATTAACAATACAGTTAAAAAAAACTCGTAACCCCCAAGGCACGGAGTTGGCGAGAAACACAGGAAGTTCCTGATGACAGCACTGTTGTCTTCAAATGCGAAATGACTATGCATACAAAAGACTCAAGCTTAACAGAAAAGGTGAAGATTTTCTAACAGTGGGGCACACATCCAAAGTTATAAAAACCCAAGCAAAAGCATACTACAAACACTCAGAGGCAACTACCGAATGAAATAGATTTATCTGGCAGAGTAATGGAGAACTTTTATGGAGAAGTTGATGAATGAATGGGAAACAGGTGTGCCTCATCTGCACAGACATGCACATACACACACAAACACACACATACACACACACACACACACGCACAAACAGTGCCTCTGTGTGCTAGCTGACCTGCAGAGCATTCTGTCTGAAACATATGAAAATCAAACCTCATTATCAGCTGCTTGTCTGGCTCTGAGAGGGTGGTGTGTGTGTATGTCTGTGTGCGTGATGCTCATTAGAATTCTAGCCAGAAGGATCGAGACTACCCCTGTCGTCTCACACCCCCATGCACGCGCCCGCGCACACACACGCAGTTCTGCTAATACAAGCACACACTGTTCATTTTAATGTGAAAGGGAGAGCAAAGTCAGACAGAGTTGCAAAGGGCAGG
>CAAKHG010019355.1:0-11109 GCA_901007715.1 Dactylopterus volitans
TATTCCCGCCCACGCCGAGCGGCTGATGGACTGCCTGGTCTAATTGACTGACTGAATTGCTGCACGACCCCTCTGGATGACTGGCTCGGTAAACATGCAAGCATGCTGGGAAGGCGTGGGCGTGGGAACTGGAAGCAGTGGGCGTGGGCGGGAGCGCGCGGGGTGGGGGGGGGCTGCATGGTTGGATGGCGGCGCCGCAAAAAAAAAAAACATCACCGTCATAATCTTACAATATCCCAATATGGACTCAAAGCCTGCTTCCATCACCGCCGAGTGGTGACCTTTAGCTGCTGGAGCGCCACTTTCTGGTATCCGCTCCCCGCGGGGAGGCGCAGATTACTTATAGATTCAGCCGCGGTTTTGAGAATTCGTCGGCTAATCCCTGGAATCCATTCCCGGCTAACCTGAAAACTAGTTTTTGTAGCTTTAGAAAATACTCGGCTATGAAGTCGTCCCACCCCCCGCCCCCCACCCTCCGCTCCCGGCGTACTCCATAATGTCCCCTGACACCCTCTTGACACTGTGAATGAAAGCTGGCTGTCACGCCGCCTGAATTTCGATCAGATGCTAAACGCCATCCATCCCGAGCGAGCGCGGCGCCGCGGAGGCCCGTCGCCACCGTTACCTGCTAATTACGCACACTGGACGACGTGTATGAGTCCTTTCTGACGAATTGCATTTGTGAATTACTTGAGTACCCGCGTGGGTCTCCGGATGCGTGCGCTGCTAGCTTAGCCATGAAAGCTAACCCTTGGAGAGTTTGATTGGCGCTCGCAAAGTCCGCAGTTATTGGTGGTTTTTACACGATTGGTTCCCATAACGGTGGTTCTTTGCGCGTGCGTGCTGCTGACGTCACATTCATCAACGACGCCAACGAGATTCGCAGGTTTATGGGGCGGTTTCGCGTTTTGACGCCCATCAGCCATAACATTACGACCACCGCGCGCCCACCTTAGAATATCACGCGACGGCCCTGCCCTGCAACAGATGCTCCAATCGGGAGTTTTATTTTGAATTTTGGCTGAACGTGTTTCAGAGAGGTTGAAATATTTTAAACATGTACCGCCCCTAATTATCATAAGCGGGATGACCAAAATATTAGGGACCTATCTCGGTGCATCACAGACTTCAGTCCCACTAGCAGTCACTCACATCCAGCACCTCAAATAGATTCATTAAAAATTCAACATCAAACTCCTCCTGAAGGGAAAATTGATTGTTGCCCTATGCTCTACGGTGAAGGTGCAGCGGTCATAACGCCGCGCTTGATCTATATAACAATTACAGCCTCGGAAAAAAAAAAAAAATAATAATTTTCAAATCAGCAAAAAAAAAAAAGAAAAAAAAGCGAGGGTTTAATGTATTCTTCAAATGAAAAGTTCATCCCTCTTCCCTTCATTCTCATTCACCTCCGAGTTGTTGGCAGGAGAGGGTTTTTTTTTTCTTTTCCCCTTTTTGCATCCGTCAGCGTTGATAGTGAACGCACGCCGTCAGCAGAATTTGATGGATCTGCGTGGGAGGAGCCGCTGATTCGATTAATTTCCCCCCCCTCTCCCTTCCCACCCCCCCCGGCATTACACGTCCCGACACACCTCCCGCATCGGCGCTGTCAAGTGCGATGGCGAGAGGGCGATGAGGCGTTCGGGTGCGACTCTCCCAGCCGAGCGCAACTTTGTTTGTTTGTTTTTTGTTGTCTTGTGCGCGCCGGCGTGATGGACAGTGGCGGCGGCACCTGCCTCGCTTTTTACCTCCCGACTGAGTGTGCGGCGTGTTTGCGAGTGTGTGTGTGTGTGTGTGTGCGTGTGTGTGTGTGCGGGACTCATCGGCGGTCCCCTCTGCGATGATCATCTATTGTGAGCGCGGCAGCAGCCCCAACACTTGACTGCACAACTGTTAATTTCTTCTCTCAGAGCATAAATTAATAGTTCATAAATAAGCGAATAAATTAGAGAATGGATGGGAGGAGTAGAGGGGGGAGGAGGGGGGGGGCGGGAGGGAGGGAGGGGGGGCAGGAAAAACTTTCTCATCAGAAAAATTTAATTTCTCACTCCGACACCCACGAGACCGGGAGGAGGGGGAGGGGCTAGGGAGGTGGGTAATGGATGAGAATGTGTGTGTGTGTGTGTGTGCGTGCGCGGTATACGTTTTTTTTTTTCCAGCGTTGCGATCACACCCCTGTGAGCACCGACACGTTGGCATGTTTTCTTTTTCCCTCCCTGATATATTCGCTTCCGACAAACATCTGTGCCGCCGACTGAGCACGCGCGCCCGCACACACACGCACACACACACACACACACACACACACACACACACACACACACGCATGCACGCTCCTCCTCTGGAGGCCCAACAGAGCTGCTTGGAGGGAGCCATGATGTTGCCGCCGCCGGAAAAAACGGCGACATATATTTTTTCTTTCTTTCTTTCTTTCTTACTTTCTTTCTTTCTTTCTTTCTTTCTTTCTTTCTTTCTTTCTTTCTTTTTCTTTCTTTCTTCTTCTCTGGTGTCAACTTGCAATTTAAGTGGCGGCGATCTCAGACTCACGCCGCCCGTCTGAAGTTTGGCATTTTGGCCTTCAAGCAGATATAAATGGATATCTCCAAAAAATTCTATGAACCCACCGCTTGTTGGTGGCCGCTATGCTGCTCTGCTGTCGCCTATTTGCCGCCCGGTTCAGGCCAAAACGGGAGCGGGGCGCCGTCATTCCATGCAGCACGTGGTGCCGGATGGACGCGTCCGGGCCCGGGCCGAATCCGCTCCACGACAATATTTGGCTATTTTCCTGCGCGTTCTCCCCTCTCCCCGTGACCCGGAAATTCCTCCGCTTCTCCCAACACTGGAGGATCTTCCAGTCCCTTAAACGCACCGCGAGGAGATGTGGAAAGTTGCATCCTACATGGGATATTTTTGTTTTATCGCGATGGGCGACATTCCAAGGATTTCTCGTTGGATCGACTTGTCCCGAAGTGGGGAAACGAGGAGACGCGCTGGCATCTACCAACTTGCCGCCCGCGAGGTAGCCACATGCAAAAGCTTTTGAAGCTAGAAACGTGTCGGGATAGCATCCACTGAGGTGATATAGCAATGTGAGTTAAGCGGTGCACTCGCCCCCTGCTGGCCTCTAGAGAGAACGCAGGCCACCTGTGCACTGGCTCCTCATATTTATGTTTTTTGGGGATTTTTTTTGGTAGAGTTATACATATATATAGATGTCTGCAGTGTAGAATATACGGATATAAAATAAAGCCCTGCCTCCTGACAGGTGAGCACGGGTTAGCAGCAGCATTGAAGGTCCTGGCGGCGGATGGGAGCGCCGACAGCCGGCAGCCGGCGTGCATTTTGCATGAAAATGCATTTGCGGCCGCCATGGCCTGAATTATGCACATGCGATGCGGTTGGAGGTTTGCATTTTGAGTGTTTTTTTTTTTTTTCTCTCTCTCTTTTCAGGCTCTGCAGAGTGAAAGCAGCTGGCAGCGGGAATAACATAAACCAGCATATGTGGCAAATGCATTTATGGAGGTGGGAATCGAGGTGGCGTCGCCTGTTACGGGGATGCGCGCAGGTGCGCGGTTGAACCTTGAACCCGGAGGAGTAATTCTTTTAGTGACTCGATTTCTCGGGTTAAATTCCTCCGCGGGAACTTTTTAGGGATCCGACGTTCCTTCCCAGTAACATCATATCCCGGCGCTGCATCCTAGAAAATGTGCCATTTCATGAGTGTTTCATAGGATTTTCATTGATTTATTTATTTCATCCTCAATTAATTTTAGATTTATCTGCATTATTTACATTTTACTGAAAAATGTGTAAACAGTTATGTAAAAAAGCAAGAACAATCGACAAGTAAACAGTAAACTTACCGAACCAACCTTGGGAGAATCAATATTCCAAAAAAATTTTTTTTTAAGTCCTGTCCATGTCTGACATTTATTTATTCATCTATTTATTTGATAAGCGATTTATTTTTACTATTTGTAAATTTGTATCATTTAGATTTTATTGAAACGTGTGAAAACAAGCACATGTAAAAAAAAAGGGAACTTACTGAACAAAAAACTTAGACAAATCATTACTCAAAAATTTCTGGAAAAAAAAAATTAATAAAAAAAAAATTTCTATATCTGACATTTAGAGGCCAGCGAGGCTGATGGAGGCCAGGTCGCTTAGATAATAACAAATATTCACAAAATTGCTGCCATTGATTTAACAATAATTCATCTGTGCGTGCGCGCGTGTCTGTGTGTGTGTGTGTGTGTGTGTGTGTGTGTGTGTGTGTGTGTGTGTGTGTGTGTGTGTGTGTGTGTGTGTGTGCGCGCGTGTGTGTGTGTGTGTGTGTGTGTGTGTGTGTGTGTGTGTGTGTGTGTGTGTGTGTGTGTGTGTGTGTGTGTGTGCGCGCGTGTGTGTGTGTTGATGGTCTGTGCCGGCTGCTCTCTGCCTGCAGCGCTCCCATTTTAATCAGGACCCTTATCAAGTAAATAAACGTTTGCAGGTAATCAGCAAGAAAAGAAAAAAAAAAAAAAAAAACTAAAACTTTGTTAAAAATGAAATAAATAGTTTTAGCGCACCTGAAAAAAAAAAAAAAAAAAAATCAGATGACACTGATTTATGTCGTATCTCAAAACGCATTAGCTGACTGGTCTGGCGTGGCCGAGCCGCGGGAAGCAGCTCATTGGCTGCATTTACTCAGCCCAGCGAGTCCAGAGCGCCGGTCTGAAGTCCTCCAGGCGCCTGACGGGGATGGAAAATAAAAAAAAAAAAATTATTTAAAAAATGGCCGAAATGAATCTTTAACACTGACGCCGCGGATCTGATTGAATCGGACGGCTGACGCGCAGAGTTCTCTTCTATTATTTGTGATAGAAGAAAAAAAAAAAAGGCGCTAAAAAGCTGCTCGCCTGCCATCCCACCCCTCGCCCACCCCTCCTCTCGCCTTAATTTCTGATCGGCCGCGGCATCAAAAACAATAACGCGCCAACGTGCCGCGATATAAAAAAAAAAACAAAAAAAAAAAACGGCAGTTGAGGATTTTTTAATATGCGAGAGCTGATTTCCCCGGCTAGTCGTTTGGCTGTTTCCAATAAAGCCCGGATTGGCCCCGGCGCAGATACTTGGCCAGCCATTCCCGGGCTTAAGGATGACTCCTTTGGGCTGGAGCGCCGCCACGCTGGTGAACAGCTTTGTTGGTGTGTTTGTTTTGATCCACTCCTTCGGCGCAGCACGCCGCCTGGAAGACTTTCCCCGGGATTACATATACCATGAAAAGTAGATTACTACACTCGGTGGATTTCGACCAAAGGCGGCGGGAGAGATGAGGTCTGCTAAAGCTACTCTGATTCAATTATTTATTTTGGCGCCATGTTTGGTTTTTTTTTCTCCCCCCCCGCCCCTACTTTTCCTTTCCCGTCCTTGTGACTGAGCGAGACGCCTCCGTTGACTTTTAATTGTCTTTAACCAGCGGATGAAAGCACCTTGAATCAATAATCAAGACAAGAAAAAATAAAAAAAATATATAAAGGCAGGTGGAGGGAAAAACAAGGTTGCCGCTGATGACCTCCGCGAGCGGCGCATTTTTTCGCCTCCCCAAACTTGTGTGATTGTCCTGAACGTGCCCTTGAAGGCAGCAGCCGCCGCCCGCCGCCGCCAGCCAGCCGCCGCTAGCCAGCCGCCGCTAGCCGCCGGCCGCCGCCGAGATCCTCCCGGTAAAAGTGTTTTAAATTATTAATGCCGGCCCTCCACGCTGGCGGGACTCCAGGCTGCCGGCCGCCATGAATTATTCCGAGCGGGAGCACATGCTCATGCACAAATACATGCATTCAAACACAAACACCCCCCCCTCCTTTACCCCCTCCTTTTTACCCCCCCCCCCACCCCCTTTTCCCCCACGCATGTGCGCCTCAATAAGATATGACCACATGCGAATAACACACATTTTTGCAGGGTCTATCTGGCCGCAGCGCTCGCACGTATGCGCCATTTTGCAGCACTTCTCCCCGCGCGGGCGCGTCGGGGTCCGGCTGTCAGCGGACTGTCAGCGGTGTTGGGTTGCCAGGCCAACGCCCCCCCCACCTCCCCGTCCCCATAATAAAATATGCCTTTAAAATGTCAGCCGCTCCCGAAAGAGCCGCGGCAGAGGCAACAAATCGATTCACATTAGTTGTTCAATTGACTTTGGCCTGAACTCTCAGTCTCCCTCCCTCGTTTCCTTCCTTCCTTCCCTCTTTCCGTCCCTTCTGTTTATCTTTCTTGTCTTTCCTGCTTTCCCTCCTTCCCTTCTTCCCTCTCCTCTTCGTTTCTTTCTATTCCTTTTTTTTTGCTTTCTGCTCTTTTTCTTTCGTTCCTTAAAGTTTCTTCCTTTCTTTCTTTTCCTCTCTTTCCTTGCTTTTTCTGTCCTCCTTTCTTTGTTTTTTCCTTTCCCATTTCCTTCCCTCTCTCTTTTCCATTTTCTTTCTTTTCTGTCTTTCCTTTAGTATTTCTTCTTTTTTCTCTCCTTCCTTTTCTCTTTCCTTTTCCTTTCCCTCTTTCCTTTGCCTCTTCTTCCGTTCTTTCGCTCTTTGATTCTTTCATTGTTCTTTTGAATCCTTCCGTCCTTCCTTCTCTCTCTTCTGTTTTCTTTCTTTCTGTTTTCTCTTTCCTTTTTTTCCTTTCTTTGTTTCTTCCTTCCATCCTTTCTTTCCTTCCTGTTTCTGTCTTCCCTCCTTTCCTTTCCTTTCTTCCTTCACCATCCACTCTCCTTTCTTTCTTTGCCTCTTCTTCTGCCATTGGCCATTTCCTTCTCACTTTTTTCCGTCTCCTCTCTTTCATTCTCCCTTTCTTTCTAGACATTTCTCTCCTTCACTCTTTCTTTTCTCTATTTTTCTCCCCTTTCTTCCCCTCTTTCCCTCGGTCTCTCCTCCTTCCTTACTTCTTTTTCACCTCCTCCCTATTTTCTCTCCAGCTAATCACGGTGAGTGAGAGCGGCTCCAGAGATCCACCCTCCTCCTCCTCCTCTTCCACTTTCTCCAGCTCCTCCTCCTCCCCTTCCTCGTCCTCCTCCTCCTTCTACTCCTCGTCGTCGTCCTCCTCCTCCTCCTTTTTACTCCTCGTCCTCCTTCTCTTCCATCTCTCCCTCCTCCTCCTCCTCTTCCTTCTTCTACTCCCCCCGGCCGCCGCCTCCCACCGCCGCCGCAGCACCCATTTCAATTTTCACCTCGTTTTAGACTTATCACATTGACATCATTAAGGCTCCCTCTCAGCGCCGCTCTCATTCGCTCTCCCTTTTTACACCTTTCTATCACTCGCTCCCTCTGTTTGTACAACCCCCCACTACCCCACCACCCCCCAAACACCCCCGCACCACACCCCTCCATCTCCCCCGCCGCCCTTTTCTGTCTTGCTCCCTGTTTTTATCGTCTGAGCGTCGAGGCTTTAGTTTTCATCCCACCGGCACAAACCTGTTGGACTCATTCAGAACCAGCCGGTCGGCCATTTTGGCCCTTCTTTCTTCCCGTTGTCCATGAGGCGGCGAGCAGGAAGCAGCCCGGAGGAGACCCGGCCGAGCAGAGCGAGGGCAAAGATCACCGTCCTCCATCGCATGCGTGACACTCGAAACGGCTGCACTGTACTTCACTGCTGCTCTATGAGGAAGAAAAGAGAAGAAAAAAAAAATCCAAATCAATACGTGACTGAATGATGAATTACCGAATCAAAAAGTTGTGAAAAATTAACTGGGTCCTTGCCTCTCAATTATTAAACAACTTCTCTTTATTAAAGCAACATCATTTCCCACTTGCATTATTTATCATTGCATAGTTATTGCAAATTCATTATGTTGTTCCATCAGAAATTCGTCCTTTTTTCCCAGCTTTTTATGTTAATGCGCCGAAACTTCTCCTATTAGAACTTTTTTTTTTTTTTTTTTTTTCTCTCCCTCCAGCAGGCGCAAAAACAGGTCGGACCAATAACTACTCGTAACTGACTTCTCGCTCTAATTAAGACATGATTAAACCTTTTATGGTCCTTAGTTCTACGTCTTCCTCTTAGCGTGATTATAGTCCCATTTGAGTGAAATAGAGGGTGCAGCAGGTTCGGCTTCGAGGTGTGATTGACATGTTGCTTCCCAAAACAACCTTCCTCAGATGAACACGAGGCTCCTCTCCAGCTCCAAACCCCCCCCTGACCCACCACAAAAAAAACAAGATGGCGACGGACCAAACCACAAAATCAAGGCGCCAAAGGACGAGTTTACCTTCCAGTGGCTGGATGGTAAGCTACGCCCGGTCTTTGTATACAAGCTGTATGAATAGCTGTGCTTTTACACTGCGTCTAAACATCATCTAAACGTCATCTAAACATCATCTAAACATCGTCTACGTCTAAACATCATCCACACGCGGCTCCAGGGAACCCGTGCCCGCCACTCCAGTTCGGTCCGGCCGCCTCCAGCCACTTTGCGGAACAACAATATTACGGCGATATAGTCTTTGCGTTTCGATTTCTAAGTTGACATCACTGGAGTTTCGCAAGGCGTTGCTATGACAACGAGTTACAGGGAGGCGGTGCTATCCTCTCATGGAACACCAAAGGGGAGTGGAGTAGAGTAGAGTAGAGTAGAATAATGGAGTAGAGTAGAGTAGAAGAGTAGAGTAGAGTAGAGGAGTGGAGTAGAGTAGAAGAGTGGAGAAGAGTACAGTAGCAAAGTTGAGTAGAGTAGGAGAGTAGAGTAGAAGAGTAGAAGAGTAGAGTAGAGACGTAAAGTAGGGTACAGTAGAATAGATTAGAGTGGGGAAGGGTTGAGTAGAGTACGGTAGAGTAAAATTGAGTAGAGCACAGTGGAGAAGTAAAGTATAGTACACTAGAGTAGAGTAGAAGAGTAGGGTAGGGTAGAGTAGAATAGAGTAGAGTGGGGTAGGGTAGAGTACGGTAAAGTAGAATAGAGCAGGGTGGAGTAGAGCAGAGGAGAGTAAAGTAGAGCAGAGTAGTAGAGTAGAGCAGGGTTTGGATTCTGGAGTCTGTTTTTGTACAGGCAGATTAAAAAAAATGTATTCTGTGTGCTGGCGAGTTTTCTTGGCGCCCGCGCGGCCGATGATTTGAAACCGGCGCCGCCCATCGCCGCGGTAATGGAGGAACGCGCCGCCGCGGCAGGCGAATCGGCTAAATCAGGCCTCAGCCCAAAGCGGCGGCGCTCCCATGAAACTCGCGCGGAGCGCCGGCGCTTTGGGCTGAAACTGAGAGAGCTGATTCATCTCTGCACTGGAGTGTGGCCGCTGCCGTTGCCGCTGCCGCCGCCGCCGCTGCCGCCGCCGCCGCTGCCGCCGCCGCCGCCGCCGCTGCCACTGCCGCCGCTGCCACTGCCGCCGCTGCCCCGCAGCTCCTCCCGCAGCAGCGCTGCGCCGAGCTCGCCGCCGCGTGCGCTGGCAGCTATATGTTTGCCCGGCTACTTGCGGCGGGCTTATCTTCCCGCCAGCAGCATCTTGTTATCTGCGGCTCGGAAATAAACGCGGCCATAATGTGCGGCACTTTATTCCTCTTATCTGGGGCGCCGTGTTTCCTCGACATCGCATCGCTTCTCGCCGCCGCGTTGATACTTCACCCGCGCTTATCTCCTTGTGTCGTCCCACATTAGAGGGGGCGGGGGCGGGCCCGGTGGATGTGGGGGTCCTGCGAGTGCGGTCCTCGCCTATCTGGGCCGCCGTGTTTTCACAGGCGGCGTTTGACACCGCGGCGACGGCGTTTGGGGCTCGCGGGGTCGGAGGTCGAGTGAGGCGAAGGTGAAAAGTCAGGAGAGAGGAGAGAAGAGCGCGCAGGGAAGGTTAAAACCTGACTGAGAAGGAGCCTAAAGCTAATACCCCCCTCCTCCCTCCGCCGGCCCCCGGGGCTAAGCTAACACGGCCCCGGCTAATCAACAACAGCGGCCCACATCTGCATTGTTAGTCAGGAATCCGCGCTGCCATCTTGGATCAATTTGAGGGCAAATAAAAAGTCGGTGCCAGGGCCATTCCGGGGTTTCAGTGTCGCGCTTGCCACGCCGCAAGCTTTCACAAGCTGGAAGTCGCAACCCGGGACTGCGCCCTCACACACACACGCACACACACACACACACACACACACACCTCTCCACAGCTATAAACAGGGGCGCGGTCCTGCAGTGAGCCGTGAAGGGAAGGCACAGGTTGGAGGCCGGCGGCGGCAGTGGCAGCGCCGCGGCGAGCCTTACGAGCCTGGCGTCATGTACCCGGCGTGTCGCACCGTCCCCGCCACGGGAGCCCGTAAAAGACAATTTAAAAGAAAAAGAAAAAAAACCCAAAAGCGCCTCTCGACAGGAAACTCGAGGTCCGCCCCGCGGCTTTCTTTTTATAAAAAAAAAAACCCCGGTGCGCGCGGGGCGGATGCTAATTAGCGCGCGCCGGAGTGTCCATCGCGGTGCGGCGATAAAAAGTCAAAATAGGGGCGGCCACATGGGATCGTTTATCCGGCGACACACCACTTCTGTCTAATTAGCGCAAAACGGTAGAAAAATATAGGCGGCTGTAATTAAAAGTAAAGGCGGCGGAGGTGGGTTGGGGCTTCGAGATAGGTGTGTGCGTGTGTGTGTGTGTGTGTGTGTGTGTGTGTGTGTGTGTGTGTGTGTGTGTGAGTTGCAGCATATGGCGGGTGCGAGCGTGTCTCGCCGGCGTTCGGCGCGGCACGCCAGGCTCCCCGCGGCGCCCCAGGTAAAGCTATCACTGCTGTCAGATTAGCGCGCCGCACATGTTCGACGTTTCCATTGGCGCGCCTCCGTGGAGATGAAAGATTTCCTGTTTGTGTGTGTGTGTGTGTGCAAGACCCCCTCTGCCCCCCGAACGTTCCCATATTGGGCGAATCAGTGGGGTGATTTATGGCCAAAAATGAACATCGCCGATATTCCCGAAAAAAAAAAAAAAAATAGAGCCTGCAGTCCCCGCGGCAGCAGGTTCAGGTGCAGGAGGCAGGAGCAGGAGGAGGCTCGGCGTATGGGGGGGGGGAGGTTCTGGCAGGACCGCGGCGCGGACTGGAGTTCCTTCAAGACCTGCAGGCATGCTGCAAGCCTGAGGCCGGAGAGAGAGAGAGAGAGAGAGAGAGAGAGAGAGAGAGAGAGAGAGAGAGAGAGAG
>CAAKHG010019356.1:3124-22673 GCA_901007715.1 Dactylopterus volitans
AATGAAAAAGAATTTGGTCTGCAATGCTGACGTTTAAAAAAGAAGAAAAAGGGCAATTAAAACGGGAACATGGTTAAGAAATACAATTAAGCTAATTAAAATCCATTTAGAAAAGTAAAGAATTTAAACAGTTACAAGTAGTAATGTATTAAATTCATGAGAATGCTGCAGTGAACAATAATGTTTACAAATGAGCTGATAGTTTGAGCAGACCTCAGGTCTTCAGGAAGTTTGTTCCTGAGGCGAGGAGCATAGAGACTAAGTGCTCCTTCACGTTGTTTGGTTCTAGTTGTAGGAACACACATTAGACCGGTCCCAGACGACCTAAAGGGCCTGGATGCTTCATAGGGAACTAATAAATCTTGCATATATGTTACTCAAAGACCATTCAGTATTTTGTAAACCAGCAGTACAATTTTAAAATCTATCCTTTGATTCACAGGGAGCCAGTGTAGTTATCTGCCAACCGGGGTTATATGCCTGGTGTTTGTCAGGACTCTGGCAGCAGAACTCTGGATCAGCTAAAGCTGTCTGATTGATTTCTCGTTAAGACCTGTAAAAACACCATTGTATTAATCTAGCCTACTGAAATTTAAAGAATGGGTTTTTCTGTGTTTCTGTTTAGACAGAAAACCCTTAATTCTAGCTATGTTTTTCAGGTAGGAATAGGCCGATTTAGTTAAAAAATTAAAGTGATTGTTAAAATGCAGGTCCGAGTCAATAATTACACCAGTATTTCTGGCTTGATTTGCAGCTGTCAATGACATGGAGTCAAGGTGAGCAGTGATCTTTCACCTTTCATTTTTGGGGTCAAATACAATCAATTCATTCTTTTCTGGATCGAGTGAGTGAAAATTCTGGCACATACACTCATTGATTTGATGAATACACTTACTCAGTGAAAGTAAGGGAGTATATTCAGGTGATGACACTGAAATACAAAGATGTCATCATCATAAGTATGCTATGGTATTTGATAATCTAAGCTGGGGGCAGGATATTGAATAAAAAGTGGCCCGAGAATGAACCCTTGACAAACCCTGCATGTGATCTTTTTTCGCTCAGACTCATAATTACCAATTGAGACAAAGTAGTTTCTATCTTGTAAGTAACATTTGAACCAACTGATACAACCCAGAGATGTAGGAGGGCGTCTCGGGACGAAAGGTCGAACAATTCAGGATGACGGTGTGCCTTTTATTGTTAGGTGTGTCACTGTCTCACAAAACAATCCAAATAACAATCATATCAAGTTATTAGTCTACTGTCCTCTAGGGTGTGCAATGGCATCGTTTGAATTAGGCAAGTTTCTCTGTAATCCTTCCCTCGAGTGAATAAATTCATTGCCACACACTTTGGAACTTCGGCATCAAGACAGCAGTTAAAATCAGAGCAAAGAGCTCTTGCTGTGACAAGGTCGGTAGAGTCGGTAGATGCAGTTGATCCGGGCGTTGATCGTGCCTTGGCCGAGGGTTCCCCTGAAGGAGAATTTGACAGCGCAGTGGCTGCACAAGGTGCAAAGACAAGCCTGGGCGATGGTTTGAAGGTCGAGGCCTGGGTTAAGACCCTGGTTACTCTTCCCCGCTATGACCCGCATTTGCCTGTTGCTTCACTTGATTCTCGAAGAACAGCGAGACTAAAAGTCTGCTTAGCTCATCAAGAGATTGAGATTGACAAAGCCGTGAGGCTGCGTCAGCTTGAGCTGTCATTCAAGGTAACCCCGCCCTCTACCAGTGTTCATTCACAGGATTTCGACATTAGTAGCACAATGCCACTAAGTCCCACCAATTGTTCCGGTCGGTCGAACAGGATGTTATGATCAATTGTGTCATATGGCAAGTTTGGAGGCATTGTTATTCAGATGTATGGATTCATCAATTAATCAAAATCCAGACTGAAATGTATTCAAAATATTTTTTGAATACATTTTGCCTCAAAACTGTGAATCTGTGGACGAACAGCCTTTTCAATAACTTTTCCCAAAAATGGAAAATTTAAGGACCCAGTACATGGGAGCTACAATTTGTATGTAAATGGGTTAAACAAAAGATACACAAAAACACTTGAATAGTATTTATTGTTATATCATGTAATATCAACACAACCCGAGCGTTAGTGCACACCAGGAGCAAGCAAGCCCAATCACAAAACAAAACAAAACAAAACAAAACAAAACAAAACAAAACAAAACAAAACAAAACAAAACAAAACAAAACAAAACAAAACAAAACAAAACAAAACAAAACAAAACAAAACAAAACAAAACTGGGCCACTCTTAAAAAGCAAAAGTTTTTATGAAAAAAATGTATGAAATATAAATCTAAATTTAGGTTCTGCTCTGTGAAAAGTACAATAATTACCTCTAAGAAGTAGAAGAATAAAAAAACAGACAATATTCATGTAAAGTACAAGTAGAATTTCTATGGAAGGAGAATAAAAACACAGTATTTGGTCCAGCTGCAGTCGGAGCCTCGGCCTCCCTGTCGTCATCATTATCATCATCATCTGCCCCCTCATGACTCCCTACTAAGTGCCCCTCTCTGTGAATCTGAATCCTCTTCTTCATCCCTCGCATTCATTTCTTCCTCTACAGAACCAAAAAAAGTCTATCAAACACACACAAGCAGTTATGCTAACATGACGTCATCCCATTGAATTTGTTATTTCCCAGCTTGACCATAAAGGATGTAACCTGGTTTAATTTGCGCAGCCTCACTGCTGAGATATGTGTGAGAGTGTTTTATAGTGCTGCTTAGATAATCAAATAAAAATGATCCATTTCCTCGGAGAGTTGCTGTCAGTTGTAACTTTATGCTGCAGAGACTTTGTGGATTCAAACATGCCAGTGTATGATATTTTGCATCAAGTTCTTGTCTTTGCTAAAATCAAAATTAACCAAAAAGGAAAACTTTCCCACAAATCAAGAGCAAGCGATTTCAGTTTTAGCGAACAATTAATGGAAATGTTACTATTAGTGAATCTCCCTTGGCAAACATGACCTTCATCACAAACGTAACATTAGGTTAAACTGTGAATAACTTCACTTGGGGAAACTGACTTCACCTTCAGCTCACTTGTTCCACTCTTTGCGGGGCTGCAGGGCCACGCAGACTCACTGCATGGCTGTGGCTAGATGTTTGAGGGTCCGAAGGTTAAATTAACAGTTACTCACTTTTGTTCAAGTTATTGTTTGTGCCAACTGTTTGAGAAGCTTGTGGATGTAATGGCGGTTTGTTGTTCTAAGTATAGTTTTAAGAACTCAAAATTTTGGGTGGCAGGTGGAAGGCAAGGCTCTACAGTGGTGGGGAGGTGGGGGGGGGCACACTGGTCCACCCTTTGGATCTACCATTGGCACGGCAGAAATCGCACCAAATTCAAGCCTGCACTCACTCAAGTCCCCAGTGACACGCTCGCCTAATTTGACTTGCAACAGATGAGCAGTTCTTGAAATACGCGAGCCACAGTCAGACGAGCTGGATTTACGGGGGCACTTTTTCCATTCCGGATGCAGGTTTTGGATCAGCTGTTTACATGCGATGTGATCTAACCTGGTTAGGTGTTTACATGACTGAAGCGCTCAATGGGAAAGATTGTGTGACACGCACAGAGATGTTCACATAACGTGTCTGATGAGCGGTAAAAATTTATTTTAAGTCGTCTAGTGAGTTTTGTCATTGCAGTTTTTAAATCAAACAGCAGGTCAACAACAAGGCAATGCAACGCTGGAGGTGAGGAAGAGCGGAAGACGAGTGCCCGAACGCCGCGCTGATGACGCTCGATTCATAAAACCAAATGTGTGGATGAAGGTGCCGCTGGGAAAGAGCTTAAGGAATTTTCCGACCTAGAATGGAAGCAAAACTTTTGGATGGCGCGCCAATCATTCACAAAGTTGTGCGGGCTGGTGGAGGGATTTATGGCTCCGGATTATGTCAAGGCACTCATTCCCTGTATTATGTGTGTTGCAATTGTTTTGTACAGACTTGGAAGCTGCACGGAGCGATAGCAGCCGAAAAGCATTCTGACTGCTCGTTTACATTGCAGAATTCTTCTTTCTCTCAGTTTATTAAAAGGCTTACCTTGCTCCTTCCAAATGAAATCTCATTCGGTTTTGACCTGCTCATTCCAAAAGAGGTGTTAATATGGAACATTTTCATTCGGTTTGGGCATTTAAACTGACTATAATTGGAATATTTGGCTCCATGTACACCCAGCGAGAGACAGACTGACAGAGATTATTGGCTTTTTTAAGATAGATGTGGTTGCAATGTTTTAAAATTACATGCATACTGACACTTGAAATGACCTTATCTTCCTTCTCTTCAAATCATAGAAACATTTGTACAGGGCAGTCATGATCATACATCCAGAACAAACAAAAAAAAATGGCAAAAGGAATCCTACATAAGATTTATATGTATTTGCTGGCAGTGTAGCACATGAATCTGTGCCTAGATGTCAATCAATCACAGACGCCAAGAGAGCAACAGCTCAAACGTGCCCATAGAGGCAAAACACTTTTCCTGACTCATTAATGATTGATGCATGAAACAGTTATGATCAAGTCAAAATATACTTTGTGGGGGCTCAGCCAGCAGCCCCCGAGGAACTGCACCTTGTCTAGCTAGGCGATGTGTTTCGGAACTTAACCATGTGCGAAGAATGTAATTCCCAAGAAAACCCGGTTGAATATGTGTTCCATTTATTTTCAGGACCATTGTTTAAAATTTTGATTTCACAACGTTGGAATGGAAAATAACAGCCACACCTGGAGAGGCAACTTTGCCTCTCTGCTGTGCAGCATATCCCTCCCCCTCTGCCTGAGCTGTAGACAGGAGACACACACACTCGGCTGCTTCGGGTGAGGTGTGTGAGCTGCGTTGAATGGGAGGAGGGGGGCAGGTAGACAGAAAACAGGGAGGGCGCTGAGGAGCCATTTGGGTTTTCTTCTCTTCCAGCTGAGCCAGTATCCTCTCAGGTCCTTGTGAGATGTTATTGGTTGCCAGACTACCACCTCCCGACGCTCCACCGAGGTCAGCCGAAGGCTGGTCAGGGCCGGCAGAGCTGCTGCAAGGTTATCACCCAGGAAACATCAAGGGAAACAACAGAGGGATGTTAAATGTTCCAGTCAGGTGAACAAAAAAATTAAGAGTGAATGAATAATTAAAGACAAACTGGCAACTTGTAACACAACACATAGGCGCTTTCTAACCAAAGACGGCTCAGTCAACACTCAGGCAAATGTCTAATTGACATGACACCACCTTCCTGAGTGCATGCTCGCACAGACATGGCGCTCTCCTTCCCATCCCTGTACACAGCACTGACTGTGATTAAGTACTCGGTCGCTGGCGCCAGGTTGGTCAGCAGTGTGGAGTTCCGATGGCTGTGTAGTGTCACGGTCTGGACCTGCCCACTTGGAATAGCTCCGTACTCCACTACGTATCTCTGGACTTGAGCCGGCTGCAGGGGACCCCAGCTCACGCGGATCCGATGAGGGCCGGAGTCTGACACCGAAACCACCGCTGGGCATAAAACGTCTGAGTGCGGGCACAGGCAGCGCAATGAATTTATGTTGATTATACCTGATTTAGTTTTAAGGTGCAACCTTGTGAATCTGGTACAATTCTGAGACACTTTTGTTAGAATACACATACACACCAGGAACTACAGGTAGATTGCATTGATGCTGAAGCACCAATCAAGGCTTGACATGCTGTTTCTAATAGCAGCAGTATTTGTGCATAAGCATGCCCCCTTCACACGTAATCTGTGGCCTCTGCGGGATCGCCAGTTTGGAGGCATAACAAAGGGAACTGTATGTATCAATCACTGAAACTTTCCAGTCTGCTGGAGAGGTTTATGAACAACAATTAAAAGGTCTATTTAGTTCAATCATTTTCCCAGTTGACAGTTCGCACAAATACAGAAATGAAATCTTCTCACCAGGAAGAGTGGTGAAGTCAATGAAAAGTGTGTTGAGCAGCTTCTGGTCGGACTCTGGGCGGAGGGAAGCTGCGTAGGTGGTACCAGGCTGCAGGTCGGTCAGCTCCACCCAGCTGGAGTCACCTGGGAGGAAGCGTCTAGTCTCAGTGTCGGCGTTCTCCTTGGTGCTACACCGGAGTTCATAGTGCCCACTTCCTGCGCTCAGAACCGGACGCCACTGCAGCACGGCACTGTGGGACGTCAAGCGAACCACGCGCAGCCGTTTCGCATCAATAATTTCTGTCGCAAAGACAAGAGAAAAGAGCAGGAGGTGAGGATGTTTTTTTCGCGGGCGAAGCGAGACAAAATATAGAAAAACTCAGTGAACTTTTGCACAAATGAGTCATTCTGTGCTCAAAATCACCTCCGTCTAAAAACAGCTGTTTCACATCAGCTGCAGAGTGACTACTTCTGATGCACGAAACCTCATTTCTCAAAAACACACGTACTGATGATTGCCTCCCTCACAGCCTCGGTGATGAGGTCGGTGTTATCTATGTCCACAGAGTACAGGTGAGACTCCACGGGAGGCGTCACCGCGCGCTTTAACAGGTGGAAGTTGCCGTGCACTGTGGACACAGCCAGCACAGACACCCCCTGCTCCTTCAGCTCCGACATGGGCTCCTCCACCTGGCCGGGCTGCACGCCGTCAGTCAGCCACAGCAGCACCTTTGGGACGTTTGTGGCCGTCAGAAGCTGCTGGGCCTGCCTCAGCGCCGCCTCGGTGTTGGTGTCTCCCTGCAGCTGCGTCACACTCCGCATTGCTTTCTGCAGACTCTCCTGTTCCGCGTGGACATCTAGGCCGAACTCCAGGTTGGGGTGCGTTCCCACCTGCAGCAGCGCGACTCTTACACGCCCGCGGCCCAGGGAGAAGGGGCGGAGCACCTCGGCAGCGAAGAGCAGTAGGCGCAGGAACTCGTAGTTTGCCACACTTCCGGATGAGTCCAGCAAAAGAACAATGTCCCCCTCACAGCAGTCCAGCTCTGCACAACAGGAAGGAAGACAGGTATATTACCTAAATATGGTTCCGTGTGAACTGCGCGTCCATCTGTTTTGATTGACAGGTTTACTGGTTACCAGTTTTGCAAATGTATGCGCTAATACAACATTTGAGCTTACATTAATTAATCTTTTGGGGCACTTGAAGGCAGCGTAAACAAGTTCTCAGCAGGGGTATATCTCCACTTTTGTTTATTTATTTTTCTTACTTTTTTGGGTTTTTTTTAGTCAGTGTATTGCCTGCAGCCGGTGATGCCCGGCATGCTCTCATTTCGGGCCAAACAGGCAACTATACCTCCACCAAAATGAATTGTCATGGACAGAGACTCACATTTTAGCTTGTTTAAAAAAAAAAAGTCCTTCCTAAAAAAATAAAAAATAAAAGGTTTTTCGCTGTATTTAAATCGTATTCACCACTTCATCTTGCTGTCAGACAGCCCCTTTGATTTGAAACTACATTCTTTTCATTTGTAATGCACTTGTTTTGCACCACACTGGCACATTTATTTATTACGTTAATTTTCATACAGCACAATTTTCCTCAGTTCATTCAGGTTGCCGGTGGAGATACTTACACCGACCTCCTGAGAACTTTGAGCGTGCAGAGCATCATCTACTGCAGGTGATACAATGACTATTCATCAGTTCCTCATACAACCCCACCGAAAAACAAACACACAAAAAAATCCATTTAATATGGTGAGCTCATTTTCAAACAGCAGCTTCTTTACACATCCAGCAGTTATGGAGCGACATTACAAGTCATTTAGAGTGTTGTTTCAGTCTCAAATTCACTCTCTTTTTATTCTTTTTTTTTTGGCATCCTGAGAGAAATGCTGCATCTCTTTAGCTGCTGAACACTCCTCTATGTTCCCCAGCTAGTTGCTATCTATTATCTGGGTTTTTGGCACTGGGCAGGTAGAACACAGCGGAGTTTTCAACAATAAAAAGCTTCCTGCTGCTGCCAAAAGTTTACTCATCAGGAGCAAGAGTGAACCAAGCCTATAAAGAGGCAGCCCATAAAACCCAGAACCCTGAGCTGACAGATGTGGAAACATTTCATAGCGCAGAGAGAAACTGCAAAGCTGGGTGATGATTAATGTAACTCTGGCAAACAAGTTCATGTTTTCACCCATGTCTGTTGGGTTGGTTTTGTTTGTTTGTTTATTTCTTTTTGTTTGTTAGTTAGCGAGATTACGCAAAAACCTACCAGGCCAATTTTCACGAATGCCAGCGGAGGGGTGTATGGACGAAATTAGAACCCATTACGTTTCAGGGCAAATCCATCAAACTTAATGGAAAACATCTTTTTTAAAAAAAAATTATTACTACATTGGCAAAGGTCTGCAATCTTCCAGTGCGCTTCTGTCGGGGTTAAACAACAACTATTTGGCTTGTTTTCATGAAACCACTGAGGGCGGGAGCGGGGTGATGGAACAACTCGATTTCAGGACAGATCTGAGCTGGATTTTCTCTTATCGAGGTAACTTCTGGATTAACCACGGGTTTTCCGTACTACGAAGCTGGTTCACTTCTGACCGGGGTAAATCACCATGGCAACTTACACTGAACGGATTGCAGGTTACGTTCTGGATAAGAGATCAGGGAGTATAAAAGCACCACCTCCTGACCAGTCAGCTCTCTTGGGAAATGCCCTTCCCATTCTTAGAAGATCATGTGACATTGGCGCGCGTATCCTGAGAGGAGCGTTTAGGGATAGATGCAAATCCTTTCGATCACCCCGATGACATCGTGTATGAAAAAGCTACAGATTTTCATCCGATGGACCGCGCTACATTTGTCAACTGATGGAGCCGTAGCATGCAAATGTAAAGCATCGCAGTCGGGTGTGGGCCGCAGACAATATCTAATAAATTCCGCTGATGTCATCCATACAACAGAGACCATGTGGAGAAACTGAACACTTTGAAGCTCCACTCGGGTTGTGTCTGAAATAATGAGGTTAATAATAATGGTCGCACACAGCATAACTGCAGCAGCATGAATTTATGGAACGCACACGTACTCACGCTGTCACGGTGAGGAATTAATATTCCAACACAAACACGCTCACACAGGGCTGCTGAGCCTCAAAAAGAACCCAATGGAAATATAAAAAGAAGGGAAGGGCACCGAGGAAGCGCTCTGTCCGAAACTGTCTGTGCCGTAATAAAGTGAAACTGAGTCATCAGGGTGCTGGTGTCCATTTATATTGTGCGATGGATCAATATTGTATAATCTCACGAATTTACGCAGGAGTCGGCAATTTTATGCCAGAATTCCTTCCTGGCTCTTGCTGCGGGCAAAAGTGTTGCTTTTGGGCTCGATGATATATTTGAATTCTTCATATTTTTGAACAATAATTATTTCATCCTCAATTGTGACGTAGGCTGCTCTGCAGGGTTCCTCCATGTTTGCGATTGGCCAGAGGCTGCAAACCCCGCCCCTTTTATGTGAGGCCGCACCGATCAGGAGCGGAAAACCCTGGGTTGACTTACCGAGTTGATAACCAGATTCTGGATTGTGAATGTCTGGGTGAATTAACCCAGGTAATGGAGGAATATTCTGGGTATGTTAATCCAGCTTCGTAGTCCAGGCCTCGGGACATTTTCCTCTAAAAAATATTCTATTTTTCCCTACATCCAATACGTTTCATGTGCATATTGCCATTTGATCCACGTTGATATGAAAATATTGATTACAGCAGCTTCAAAACACAGCTTCAATTTCCCCCCCTTTAAACTAAGAGCTCAAAGCTCAGACAAGCAAGTTTTCAATTACTGACTAACAGTGGAATCTCCATAAAAGTGACTTATTAGATGCCGACATCCTAAAAGATATGAGAAACTGCTGTGATGAATCATCCAGTCACGACTCCTTAAAAATTAAACCGCAGACAAGAAGGGACACTGATCCAAGGAATCTTTGCCAAGAAGAATCTTATGTTGCTGTCCTTGGTGATGCATTAATGCAATGAATGAGAGGCAATAACGTGTATGAGGAGTCATGAAAGGCAATGAAATCCTCTGCAGTGCTGCCCTTATTGTGTCAAACATGTAAAGGATATACTGTAGTACCAAGAAAATTGGAACTTCAACTACAGCGGCCTATGAAATTAAAGTGAGATTTACACCACAGATAAATCAGCAGAAAGGTCATCCCAGAAAGGAAGAACAGTGAGTGCATCGCAGCTCGGGATCCTGCCGTTTACTGGGAACACACTGGTTTCCGTATCTGACGCTGCCACCATTTCCCAGAAGAAAGTGTGTTCCATTTCACCGTCAAAAAGCCTCCTTACTGGTCTACCTGCAGGCACCGTCCTGCACAGTCAGATGTATTTTCTTAAATATGCTCGAGTGACCTCTGAGTCCTGAAACTCCTGCTGCATCACATGTCTACAAGTGACCTCTGAATCTGTAGTTTAATACGATATTACATATAGATTACTAAAAGGCTGACCCGAATTGCAATAATAAATTAGAGAAAGGTCACCACCCTACCGCAGCAGCGGTTCCTAATCATCACATCTTTGCGTCGAGGCATGAAATAAAGCAGGAAGAGAGAAGATGAGGGAGAACACTGCAATCAAGGGAGGAGGCCTCCGCCAGCATCTTGATAACTTAACCAGATTAGAGACACGAGGACCCCTGTGGAAATACATTAATACACGTATAAGAGGGAAAAGACTTAAAAAAAAAAAAATCCAGACGAGAACACAGATGAGACGCAAAGATTAAGGGAGACAGTTTGATTGGAGATGTTGATGGAGATGTTAAGGAGCTGCTCCATCTTTGCATTCCTCAGAGGGGAAACTGCACGAGAGTGCGTGTGAGTGGCAGCTATTGGGCATGTCGTCTGGCAGTTAATGGGTTTCAAGAGGTGCCGGGGCCATACGCCTCACTGCAGCGCCGCACAGATGAATGAGAATAAGTTCATGCTCTCTGTGAAGCTTACCAAGCTCACTGACATCAGACGAGCAGATGGTCGACCAGCCAGTCTGACACGGGCTGCCTTTAAAAAAAGATTTGCATGCAAATACCCATGTTGCTCCGCTCCCATTTAAACTGTGGAAAAGTGGAGCTGCAATTTAATTACAAAATTCCGCACGTTCCACACAGGTTTATCTTGGAATCTATAACTCTGTGGCTAATAAGTTAAAATATTTGCATTTAATTAGCTGCAGCCACCTGAAACATTCTCCATGTCAAAGTCAACATGAGCAAAAGTGCCCGGAAAGTACAATAATGCGTTGTTCCTCCGCAGCAACTAAGCATGGACAGTCAACAAATGACACGAGGACTGCATTTTACGTGCAGACCTCAGTGACCTGCCAACCAATCACTGCTCTCATAGCACCTGCTGGTGAAATCCAACTCTCTGTTACCACCATTTTAAAGACACCCCTCTTTGCTTTAGTTTGTCGTATGACACATTACACCGGGGTCTGGGTGAAAAAATGCTTTCCCGACTGGCCGACAATCACGCACTGACACCGCGTCATGCGCATGCAGTTTGACTTAAGTTCAGCCTCGGTGAATTCATGACAAACCTGTAACCATGGCAACATCACTGCGCACACAGCTCTCAAAAGCTTTGTCATCAACTCAGCTGAGTTAGCAACTTGCAGCGAGCTTGATAAACTAGGCCAACAAAAGTAAATTAAGTGTCTTGCAGTAAACTTGGAGAGTGTGAAAACTTTTAAGAATGGTGTTATGAGCTAGTTTTTTTTTTTTTTTGGTTGGACTCCAGCTTCTGGTTGAGTGGGAGGGGTACGGTCTGGTGGGGCGCCCCTGGGCCTTGCGCAGCCTCATTCTGGATCCCGATTTCCTCAGTGTTCTACAGCAGGTATCCTCACAAACCTAAGCCGCGGGGTGGCGGCCTTTGAGTAGGGGTGAGGGTGGGTGTGGGTGTGGGTGTGGGTGTGGGGGGGGGCGCACCGTTACGATCCAGTTTTCCTGCTCTGCTTGACTCAGGTCAGGTGAGGCAGGCGGTGTGACTTCAGCGGTTGACAAGGCACACCTGACTCCATCCCCCCTCATTAGTCTCCGCAGTTATACTCCGCTCTCGACTCACTCAGTGCCGGAGTGCTCCTCAGGTTCCCAGTCGTATCTAGTTTGTCTCTGTTTGCCTCATCACCTCGGTGGTGAGAGTTCACTCTCTGCCTCTTCGGACCTTTGATACGGTCCTAGTTTCTAGCTTGCTGCTCCTGGTTCTTCTTGTGAGTTTTTTGATCCTGCTTTTTGTCCCTTTTTTGCAGTCGTTTTTAGTTTGCCCTTTTTAGCTTGTGACGCCATTCTCTTGTTTTTTCCTGCCTTGCGTTTGAACCACTTTGTCCAGTGGGGTTATTAAAGACTTTTTTCTTTTTTTTTTTAGCTTTATTCGATTGTCTGACTTCTCCCTCTCATTTCTTAACAAATGGGGCACTAATGCAGAGAGAGGAAATGGCGACTTTGAAAGAAGATTTGGACCAAAAATCAAACTGGATTTCAACACTTTGTGACGAGTCACGTTGATGCTTCATTTCACTTTCCTTTCTCCCCTGGAATGTGCATCGTAATTTGACTAAACGTCTTGGATGTATGGGGCCGAAAATCATTCGGTAGCATGACAACAGTGAGCACCTGATTCATAACCCTTAATACTTGGGTGCAAAACCTTCACCACAGATTTACTTATGTTTGTATTTTATGTAAATGACTTTGGTGTGCATGAAATGGTTTAACGGCACTTGATGAAGGTGCTTCTACTCGGGGTGGTTCCTCCCCGGCACGCCAGGCCTTCCAAGTCATTTAATGGACATGTAGACAATGATTATCCCTTTAATTTATGGTCACAGAATTAAGCAAGCCCTCTGATGAGCTTGAGTAACTTAACATTAGAAAGCCTGCATCACAGTTGCATCACTGGAAATGGGAATCAAGTGTGTTTGGAGATTGAACAACAAAAAGGAGGAAAAGTCAGCGTATTGCGGCATCTAATATTGCGGGGGTTGGACTTTTTTTTTTTTTTTTTTTTTCCAATCATAGATTGCTGGAGTAACCATTTAAAAGTCAGCTTGAGTTTAGACCAGAACACTCTAAACTGGAAAGTTGCTGTAGTCCAGCTTTCAGTAGTTTTTCTAGTGGTCCTTTTTCTTCTATTTCGAAGTTAATGCCTTTTCAGTCACTTACTGCAGCCTGGTCATTGATTCACAAAAATGAACTCAAGTCAGGTTCAGCCTCCTGGCTTGCTCTGCAAGTTAATACTGTGAAACATTGACATCAACTGATTTTAATTCAAGCTAAAGTATCCCATCCCTAAAATACTCCCATGTCAAGTAAAAAGTACTACATTCAAAACTTTGTCTACCAAAGCGATTAAGTATTATTTTTGATCAGAGATGTGCCAGAAATATCAGAAGGTAGCTGTGTTCTTTGAGCGCCTAGACTCAACAGTTGGATTATCACTGCCGATGCATTTATGTGTTAGAAGCAAATTCAATGTGGACCATTTGTCACAAAAGCCTCTTTGGCATTGAATAGAAGGGGAACACAGACGCTGCTAATAATGTTCATTAAAGGCCTTAATGGAACAGAGCCTTAATTAATGTCATTAGAAACCGCTGAGTCTGAGCTAGTTACAGTTGGGTAATTTGTTTCACCATATTACTTCATGTTTTGTAAGAGAATTGTTTTTATATATAAAATTAAGTAGCCATGGTAACTTTAAATGCAGGAGACTACAGTGGCCTCGCATAAAAATGGAGACGTTACACTGGCTGTGACTACAACAGCTCATCTTTTTTTTCTTTGCCATCAATCAGGCGCCGCTCCAGCAATCTGCAGGCCGCGTAAACTTTCACTGCGTGCAGGTCAGGCCTCCGTTTACATAATAAGGTAAATGTTTGTGTAAAAAAAAACGAACGTAGGACGAATATAACTATGAGGAATAAAGCTCGTCATCGATGTGTGTGTGTGCGTGTGTGTGTGCGTGTGTGTGTGTGTGGGTGGGTGGTTTTCGAGCGCGTCAGCCTCCTCACCTGCGGCAGGTGCAGCCACACGCGCGTCGCCGCGCTGCAGGCTCGCCCAGAGAAAGACGCACACGCGGAGCACCGCGCGCTTCATCCTCGCCCCCGCGCCGGCGCTGCCCTCCTCCAGCCTCACCAGGCGCCCCCCACCCTCCTCCTGCGGTTCCTGCAGCTCCCCGTCAGAAGAGGCTTCATTCACCTGCTGCGCGGCTTTTCCAGCTTGTCTGTCCTTGACGTCTAAGCGCGCGCAACAGTTTCATCAGCAGCTGGGCGTGCAGGTCGCTCCTCCTCCGGCTGCTCCAGGGAGCAAGGTTTCATTTTTGCTTTTGTGATGGCTTTTTTTTTTTTCTTTTTTTTTTTAAATCCATATGGACATCTTCCTTCCCCTGCGTCTCCCATCATGCCCCACATTGTCCACACAGTGACCACTCAGCGAGCAATGAGCCAGAGATAATTGTCTGCGTAGGCTGCAAGAAAATATAATTTGTTATTCTATACCACAGGATCCCGGGGTCAAATAGAAATGTTTTCTTTAATTATACGGGAAAGAAAAGTGAGGTAAGGTGGAACTTATAGCTTTGTGTGGTCAATGTCATCATTCTTTTTATTGACATTTTGCTGTTGATATAGTGTAATTTTTAATTTCTCCTCCCGCTTGCATTAATAGTTTTTTTTGCCACTGAGAGGAATAGAAACAGAACCCCTCCACCAGTCTTTAAGCTAACAGGACGAAGTCATCATTGAGCTGCTGTTCATTCACACATAGCAGTATTACACAGAGATGTTATTATTCATGTGAACATTTTTCTGTTCATGTGGCTCACGCGCGCCGTGAGCTGCTGCTTGGTTCAGGGACGGTGGGGGTTTTTTCACAAACAAGAGCCGTGAAAGTCAACCAAGCAGCTGAGTTGCAACCGGACAAAAAAGAAATAAAACAAGCTGACACTTGTGAAAGGTAAGAGGAAACCACAGAGCCACTGTAAGTTCCTCAGTATGTACAATATGTAACATAGCCAACATGTATTCAGGTATGTTGCCGCTATGACTATGTTTCTTTCTTTCATTTTTTGTACAGCACTTTGGAGTATTGGATACATTGTACAGAAAAAAAGTGAGTTATTACAGCTGTGTTTATTGTGAGGATCTTGTAGTCTGGAGGAACAGGCGGCATATTTATGAGAAGATGGTAAAGGGTGTGTTTCCTCTTCTCAACCAGGACCAAGCAAACACCTGGTTTTGGACATGCTTATGTTTGACTTTGTGCTGACTCAGTCTTAATCAAGAGTCTACAGAGTCTCATACATCTGGCCCCTGATCTCTTTTTTTCTGGAGGCACTCGAAAGTTGAACGCCACTTTGGGAGCGTCTGAGCAGACGGAGCAGGAGCATGGGCGAGGCACCACTGGTTCAAGCTGCAGCCAAGAAAGCCATCCATTCAGTTCATTAGAGAGGATTACTATAAATACCACAGCTGCCGCTTAACAGCAAGATAGCTTGGATCAGGTTATTCACATTCAGCGGGACCCTCTTTGGGTGTCTGCGTCTGTGTGTGTGTTTGCGTGTCACAAGATGAAGATTAATGGTATAATAAATGGCTGAAAGTGTCTTCTTGAGACGAGGGTGTCCCACGTGCTTCTGCTGCCGAGACTGAGCTCCTGACTGGGAATGATTTTGATAATCAGAATTAGCCCAAATGTCTTCATTTCTATTTTCTCATTTCCTGCCAGTGGCTGCGGCGGGCAGGATGTGGAGCGCGGAGGGAAGTCAAGCAGACAGATAGCGGAGCCATGAGGCTTTGTCTGCTTGGAATGTTTTGCTAATTATAATTAAGATACATGATAAAAAAACAAACACTTGACTACATGCCAGGTTGCGGAGAACGAGTTCAGTCCGGTCATGTAGAGCGAGTCTGTCTGCACGCTGAATGATTTTTAACTGGAAGGGAGTCCACCACTGCTGGACATTTTTGATTTGAATTCCCTCAACACTTGTTTGACATTTTGGGATATATGCACATTTGCTTTCTTACCAAGGCTTGGATATGCGGCTGATTCTCCTCGCATTCAGTCTGAAGCTGATGCCAGTGGCCGCAAGAGACTGAGAAGAGGGGAGATCAGTTAGCACGAATCCTTCCTTTGTATGTGTCTTTCAAAATTCAATGATTGTCAATTTTTGACTAATGCTCTATTTATTTTCATCATATAGTAGCTAAATTTTCAATGAAAAACTAAAAACAACCATGGCATGTTTTCATTTTTAAATATATTCATCATGAGTATTTTTTGTTATCTATCATGTAAGCTATCTTGTATAAATGAATGTCAGTTTTATTGCACAAGACGAGCCTTTTTAATATAGCAAATATGTTTGAGCTGCTGAGCGAGAGAGCGTTGATTGACAGCATGAAGGTTGGCACAGTTGGCAGAGCAAACCTGGTGTGATCATGCAGTCTCATCTCAGTTAATATCCGACTTTGGCAGCACTAACTTAATGCAAAGTCGTGGATCAGAGTTTCGCAGCCTTAGATTTGCAAAAGTGCACGATCTGACTAATATGGCCTTTGTGGATATAAACAGGGTAATGCAAACAATTGCAGGCAGAGAGCGAGCAGCGCTCCCCGCATGAGCATGGCCCGCATGGCCTCTATCCTGGTTGTTGGTGGCACGGAGCGCCGCCAAACCCCGTGGAGCCCCGTGGAAGGAGGATATGGCATAAATAAATATCTGCCTGTTATTCTGAAGATTAAATCTGGTCTCAGCCATGTGTGACCAGCTAGTCAGTTGGGAAAGCATGCTGGCAGTCACACTATATTGCACATTTTCAGGATGGCTCTTTCTTCATAAATTAACCACAGGTTTGAAATATAAACAACTTAATTCTCACCTAAAAAAAAAAAAAAAAAAACCCCAACCAAAAACTACTTTCCCGCACTGGTATTTCAATAACTTGTAATTCATGAAAGTTGTGAGCTGCAAATGTATTCTGGACCCTGCAATTAAGGCAGTTGAATGGAATTTAGGCATCATGTTTATCATTTGCATGTCTGCCTTTCGAAGCGCGACGTGGAAAAATGTCTGCTCTGAAAAAGGCTAATACCGCTGATTTTCCTCCAAAACTGCTCTTCTTCAATATCTGAGGCCACAGTATGCAAAACTGCATATGTATACTATACTATACTATACTATACTATACTATACTATACTATACTATTGTATTTTTTACCCAGTTGTTGCTGCTGTCTGGCCGTATAGACCACTGACAGCAAACATGCTGCAAGCCTCACCCACCTGCTGCTATTGCACCTGCAGTGGATGGCCGTAATTACAATCATGGTGGCAAATGTACCTCCAGCTAAAAAGCCCAGTCTGCAGCACATCGATCCAGAAGCGGAGAGATGCAGCCTCTCAGGGGAGTTTGCAGGACTGAACTATGGCTGTGTCGCCAACTAACCTATAATATGAATATAAATTCCATCTGTGCATGTAGCATGAACACGGACTTGATTAACAAACCGCCCGCTCTTAACTCATCAGACTGTAAAAAAAGAAAAAAAGAAAAAAAAGCTTGGGTGTGCACAAAGAGGGGAAATGTGTTATTAAAAGGCCGTTTTTATGAACGGCATGTTGATGAGCTCTGCCTCCGCTGCTCAATGTCCACGTTAATGTGCTGGTGGCTCTCCGCCTCGGCTGCGCAAATGAACAGGATTTGTTATCGCAAAAACACAGTGATGGAGGAATTTTGACAGGACAGGAATTAAGTGGTGACAATTTCCCTTTATCACGGCCATAAAGCGGATCGAGTGTTTGAGCTCCCTCTGTGTTTTAATGCTGGATATTGGTGGCAGACGATGCCCTCCAGGACAACTTTGAAGCAAAAGCCCCCCCCCCCCTTTGAAAAAGCAGGGGAAACACAATTTGCAGAGCACCGACGGGCACTGGCTTAGAGGACAGATGAATGAAGATGGAGCCTTCCGTCCCTCCATCTCTGTGCCCATCTGCCGTCCGCAGCATGTCCAGGCCTGCGGCATCACAGGCGTCCCTGTGACGTGGAAAACTGGAATTTCGCGTGAGTTTGCCAGATGCGGCTCTCCCTTTTCTGTCTGCAGAGACAAACATGTATGGGGGCATATATGGAGCGATCTAGCTCTCTGACCTTTTTTTTACATTTGTTTAAATCTTAATCCAGTCACCTCACACATCTTTATATTTATGATCATCACTGTGTTTTACTTGATTTGTTTTTTTTTATGCATTTGGACTTCCGACCTGGCCTTCAGCTCTGAAATCCTGCAGGAAGGTTTTCAAATACTTGTTGTTTTAGCTCAACTGTCCCACAAAGATAGTGATTTTATCACATGCAGTATACTATATTTTCAACATTAAAGGTTTCGCCCAAAAAATGTTTCTTTTCTTAATGGTCCAGATTAAGTATTGGTCACCTTCCCTGTTACACTCCATTCCATACACAGGATTATTAAATCTCATCTGGTGCCTACTTTACACACAATGCAGCTTGACCACAGCCAGTGTGGTCAGAGGTTTAGTCTACGGAGGTCCAACTGCGCTTCTCTCTCCTGCCAGTGTGAGTTTGCCTTAGAAAGTGAAAATTTGACATTGTTGTGTTCACAGCTGGTTTCTGTCCTCCCCATGTGCCCAAAGAAAGAACATCAGTCAATCAGTCGCAGTCAGCAGGTAGTTCCAGACCTCATTGAATCTACTTGACTTTGATTTACTTGTGCATTTTTTTTTACCCTTATATTGTGTTAGGTTCAGATTTGACCTGTAACACTACAGATGTCACTATAGTTTATAATGTTAAGTTACCAAAAAAAAAACAACAACCCAAAAACCAAGCAATTTCTTTGCTAGGTATGCACTAATATTAACTACAACTTTTCTATAGCAAATATAATGAGTGAATTCTGTGGGGCCAAAACAAAAGCCAATTAAAACAGTGTTTACATGGATATGTAAACATATAAAGTTAGCTATGAGGTGAACAACAATATTACATGATAACTATTGTGGGGAATTTTTGAGTGTTTTGGGCTGAGTTAAATCAGGAGTGAAATTTGACCCGCTAAACCAAAGATGTGGGCAGCTTTCCAACGCATTACAAGGGTTAAAATAAATTACTGTCTCTTTTTTATGTTTTTCTTTTTTCTTGGGCACTTTGTGATATAAAAACGAGACATGTCAGCAAATAATACTTATCAAGAAGGGAGAAGTGAGGAAGAGGAAACTAACAAATGAGGACAAGACAGAAGTGTAATTTGTTGTTATCACATCTTTGTAAAGTGTTAGTATTCATTATTAGTATTGTGTTAAAAATGAATCAATACCATACTGTTCATTGTGAGGGAAAAGAGAAAGCTACACAGAACTCTGTGTTTGTGTGTGTGTGTGCATGCGTGTGTGTGTGTGTGTGTGTGTGTGTGTGTGTGTGTGTGTGTGTGTGTGTGTGTGTGTGTGTGTGTGTGTGTGAAGAAACACTACTCTCTGCTGCGGTTGGCGAGTACATCAGTGTTGCGAAACATCCACATTCCCACTCCTCCAGACTAAT
>CAAKHG010019362.1:2868-33378 GCA_901007715.1 Dactylopterus volitans
TCAGACTAATGATGTCATCAGTCAATAGCCTGAGCTGAGCTGGCTGGAGACACACTGAGACACATGAGAACACAGGAACGAAAGCCTGTACAGTATTATTTTACCTAGTTGGCTTCCTGTCAGGCCAAGAAGGTCCCAATGTAAAAAAACAACAACAAAAAAAACATAAAAAATAAAGTAAGATTGCCATTATATTCATATTCAGTGTGTCACTCACCTCTTTGATTCATGCTTTTCATTCACGTAACAATCCATTCCACATTGTAGATACTGTTTCCCTCACTTGGAGGCTGTTTTTCTCGTTCTAGTTTAATTTCAAGAAAGCAGAAAGGCACATGTGTTCCTGATAACATTAACAATATCTCAGTCCTATTCAAGTGTCCCACTAAGACATGACGGTGTGAGAAGGAGTCAGCATGCACAGTCTCAGGACCCAGAAAATGAAGGAGAAAATATTGAAAAATCATCATATTAGTATTTGGGTATCTGTCGTTTTCCGAACATGTGTCTCATCTGAGGGTTTTGCTAGGATTTTATTACAGAACCAAAACCTGTTTTGACGTTGTTGCCAGGAAAAAAAAACTGGCACAGGCAACCTTTTTAATTACTCTGGACTATGGGGCCATTATCTATATGCATGCTGCCTCCTCAACACTCCATTGCCTTGACTCGGTATATCACAACGCTTGACGCTTCATCACCAACTCAGCGTTCAGGACCCATCAGTGTGCTCTCTATTCTTTGGTCTCCTGGTCCTCTCTCAACTCGAGGAGAAAACACCATTGGAATATTATTATTATCATTTCCAAATCCATTCTGGAAAAACTCCTCTCATATCTGTCCAGTGTGCTGTCTCCAGCTCAAAATGTGCACAACTCTCGCTCTTCCACTTGGAAGCTGTATAAAGTCCCCAGGATTCATACAGAACCTGGCAGAGCAGCTTTCTCCTCTGCCACTCCCTGGTCCTGAAGCCACATTCAGAACTCTACAACTGTTTGGACTCATTTCCTTCAACGAATTCAACGTTCTTCTGAAACAGAAACTAACAGAAATGTACACTTGTTATTTGGAACTGAAAGGCATTGTAATGTTCTTCGCACCGTCTTATCAAATTGCTTTTATTGCTGTTGCACCTGTTCAGCGTCTTGCCCAGGTCTACCTCACAAGGGAGATTAAAGCTCAAGGGATATTCCTGGTAAAATAAAGGTTAAATAATTATTCATATATAGATTGAGGTAAAGCCTAGTATTGCACTGTCTACGGGTGTGGTTCTATTTCTTTCCTTTGTGTCACTGTGTTGGTAAAGAGCCTGACTAAACTGTTTAGTGCTGAAGGTATAATGGTGGCAAACAAACTGTAGGACCCCTTTCAGGAGGAGGATTTATGGCACATTTAAGACTTGAGCCGCTGTTACATTTCTATTTCTGTGTTATTTGTGTGCAGTCTCTGGCGGACACACTGCAGTTCTTCACCCTGAACCTCCTTGTGGAGGAAAACATTTTGCTCGTTTGTGAAACCTAAGTTACAACTGCGGATGATTTTCGGCACTTTTTGTTTTTGCCTTTGAAGTAATGGAAGCGTTCTGAAGGGTCGGATTCTGTCTCTCTCATCGTCGCTTTCTGCCTCTATCTCATTGACGCTCGCTCGTCTGTTGTTCCAGTGTCTTACTCCTATAATAAATCGGAGGATGGCAGAGCATCTTCGGCCGCCCGCCCCGGCTCCTCAGCCTCCGGGCAGACCTACACTGTCCACCCAACTCTGACCTCAACACCCACCTCGATACGCACAACCAACAGCAGTGGCCCCTATGTCAGTGCTAGCCACAAAGCAGGTAAGAAAAACTGAAATACACAGACAAATCCCTCTCATGTTAAAGATATTTAGAGATACAGTTTATTTGAAAATGCAGTATCCTAAAGGCGTGTTTGTCGGTCTTTCTTGCACTGCGCTCCGTTTCCATTAGTTGTTCAACACATTTCTAGACTTGCTACTTTACTATTGTGTTTGTGCGGCAGACTCATTGGTCTTCAACAAGATTGAGGAGAGACTGAGGCTGGCGCGTGAGCGTCGAGAGGAGCGTGAGAAACAGAATGGTACGTATTCTTTGTAAGTGTGTATCGGTGTGTAGAGTGCTGAAATTGCTCCCCTCGCTGTCTGCACCATACCATGAATGAACTTGGTTGGTAGCTGTGGTCAACTGCCTCTTTCTATGGTTGTTATATAAAACCTAGGCAAAAGCCAGGCACCCCTGTTGCTATGGCACCCATGTTACATAACCTTCGGCCATGACAGGGGTTTAGGGAGGCCAGTGTTTTATTCGGGCATTTTTAGATGTGAGTGACATACCCGAGTGGGTTTGAGGAAGTGGTGGCGTATTAGTGTTTTATAGTGTTTTGTTTTTTTTTGCTCTCATAGTATTTTACAGTGGTGAAACCACTTCACTTGCCGAGGGGCTGAGGGATTTGCTTTGTGTTGAGAGCTAAAGCCTAGTCACATGACCTACCACTGCCCCATCACACTGCCGCTGTAAGCCAGTGTGTGTGCCTGTCCATGTGGCATGTGTGCTCGTGCATGTTATTTTACACCCTTAGCTGATTTTTTTTTTTTTTTAAGCACGTGAGCACATGCAAAAACACTTGAACACATGCGTGAAATCCCCGTTAACTCAATATGAACTGTTCAATGCACTGCACTAAAACTCATGTTTGTCACATACAAACTCTTTAGGCCTTTTTAATGTTTACACTTATTTCTAGCTCTGAACCCCTGCACATGTACTGTACATAGAAAAATTGATCTTGAAGTATATTTTCCCCATGCGTGCGTGCACTTGTATGTATGTGTGTGTGTTTGTGTGTTTCAGCCATCAAGGAGGCCCAGTGGCAGGCGCGCGAGGAGCGAGCTAAGCAGCACTACGAGAAGCACCTGGAGGAGAGGAGGAGGAGGCTCGAAGAGCAGAGAGTGAAGGAGGAGAAGAGACGAGCTGCCGTGGAGGAGAAAAGACGACAAAAATTGGAGGATGACAAAGTAATGCCGTTATATTGCCCCTGTGCATTCCAATCTCACATACACACACACACCATCAGATCAGAAGCCGTCATTTTCTTTCCTCCTGACCATACTAATATGAATACGTTGCTTATATCTGTGGTAAAACATTTACTTGTTCTATATCCCTTCCCTCATTCGTCAGGTGGAGTTTGAACTCCACTGCTGAACTTTATCTACACACACATTTCTTGCTTGTGCACTTTGTATATACCATAGAGTCTGGAAAAATACTGACCTGACTCCTGCGGATTTTTGACAAGATTTTTTGAAACTTTAATGAAGGTATGAAATCAGCAGTTATTATTATTCACAGACCAAATCTGGTCAATGGCTAAAACTCCTGGTTGGAGCTCAGTGGAAAGGAGCATGTAGCCAATTCTAATAGGCTGAAGTGAGCAAGCAAGCTCTTAAACTCGCACAAAATTGTAGAACACTCCGATTTCTTCCATCTTAATGAAGCTTCAATCATCCACACCAGCATCTTTTTCTTATCTGCTCATTCAGTCAGCGATTTTGCTGCTTGACCTGTCAGAGCTGCAGCTTGTGATCATAGTTGAAGCTGATATTTGCTGACTTGGACGCTGTCAAGCTGCCTGAAGCTGTTGTCCTGTGAGCTGTCAGTCATGCAGGTGGCATCTCACAACTAACCTGAACCCACTGTTGGAGTGGAAAGGGACTTTAAAAGTATTGGTAACATAACCTTTGAAAGCAGTGGCACATTCATTTTTATTTTTATCATACTTTGTTAATTCCAAACGGGAAATTAATTCTCTGCATTTGACCCATCCGTATCCATCCTAAACACACACGTCTCACACACAACAGAGAAGTGAGCAGCAGGTGTCTTTGTCAAGAGCAGGAAGTGCTGCCCTTCACTCCTCTCGCCCCAAATAATTTATCTTGCTGCTACAGGAAATTGAAAACAGTGACCTTTTAGTACCAAGCCTGCTTCTCAAATATGTATATGATTTATAGATGAGGTCTGGCGTCGGACCCTAAAGTTAGGGAAGAGACACTGAGGTGTAACATGCAACAAGCACCACAGTCTTAACTGACCTGGAGTGGTGTTTAGTCTGGGAATATTTTTAGGAAGCTAATCCTCGAAAGGACAGCAGTCATTCTAGGTGTGCAACATGCACCTAAGATATCTAGAATGTCTAACTTCTGCATGACACACTTTTGATGAATTTGAATGGTCTTTTGCACAGTGTATTTGATGATCACAATTTCATTTATGATGTGAAAAATGCAGTAGGAATTAGTGGATTGTTTTTTGGTGATTTTCCAATTGTTGTGGTCATGACCGAAGGCTCGTCATGAAGCAGTGATGCGCAGGACTTTGGAAAGGAGCCAAGGAGCCAGACAGAAGCCCAACCGCTGGTCATGGGGCGGGGCACTGCACGCAAACATTCCCAGCACGCCAGCCGGTACTTTCAAACATCACACATCCACAAACTCAAAGCACCGCTGCCGAACGACACCCATGCCAGGGTTTAATCCCTTTAAAGGCACTTGTATTGAAATTTTTGGGGGGGAAAAAAATGTGTAATACACCTTCACTGTCTGTGATTCAAATTATACCTTCATATGAAATTACAGTCATACTGCCTTGCCTTATCATCAAGTCTCCCTGAGTTGTTTAATATTTTTTCTCACTTACACTGTTAAACCACTTTTTTTAGTGGTTTGTTGAACACTGGTAAACGGATTTCTATTGTTCCTGCTGACTCACCCCCTGCCCTGCCTCTCTCTTTCTCTCTCTCTTCCTGTCTCTCTCTCTCATCCTCTCAATCTCTCCCTCACTCACTTTGTTTCTCTCTCTCTCTTAACTTGGCTCTCTACCTCCCGCCTCCCACTCTTTGTTTCTCTATTATTGTCCTTTTTCCCTCCTGGTCCAGGTTTTGTCGAGTCGGCTTTCCTCTGTCCACTCGACCTTGCTGGACTGGAGCACATGCAGAGTGCTTTCAGTCTCTACCGCAGACACGGAATGACCTCCCAATGTGAATATTGTAGCACTGTGTCAGTTAGTCGGCTGGCGCTAGAACGCTGGCTTTAGCACTGTTACTGTACGTGTACACTGGCATTAGTTTAAATGTAGGCCAGTGTAACTGGCATGTTTAGTTTGCATGTAGCAATCCACTTTGTGACTTGAACTTACATTCCAAGACACAGGATCATTCTTTAAAACTGTTTTGTCTTGACTGCTAGATGACGTCAGACCCAATTAGCACTAATCATAGACTGTATAAGAGATTATATATACAGTCTTCTATACAGTCTATGGCACTAATACATGTTGATGTTTCCCTCTTAGCAACATACTGTTCAGTTTTTTCATACCTAACCCGGTTTAGCCAAACCTCACAGAATAGATAGACAGGTTTTCCGTCTTCTTTCCCCTCCTTTTCTCTCTTCATGTATCTGTACACCATTTAATATTTCTGTTTGTTTTTAGATGCTGACAGGCGGTCAGTGTCCACGATGAATTTGTCCAAACATACAGAGCCTGTCATTTCCAAGCGCCTCTCCTCTTCATCTGCCACACTCCTTCACTCACCTGACCGAGGTAATTCAAATGAGCATCGATGCACCATCTTTGTTCAGTACAGTTTTCACTTGAGGTGGTTTCTTCGACTGTATTTGTGTGTTTTGAATCTTTTCAGGTTGTTTTTTTTTAAAGTTTTACTAATTGTTTTTAACAGTTAGTCATGTATTCTTTGATATCCATATGTTGCTGACAGGCGTATGGATGAGAACAGCCTCCTCCCCTGTCATTAACAAAGCTCAGTCCAAACCCCGCCTACTTCAGCGAAAGACCACCCACCACAAAAACACAGGTGTTTTCTGGGCATGTTTTGCATTTTGGTCCCTCGAGCTGTGTAACATGTTACATGCTACAGGTTGGAGCAAAACGATCCTGGACTGGAAACTGCATACTGTCTGATAGGAGCTAAGAAAACATGGATCCTCTTTTTTGCGGGAATATTATAGTTGCGAAGGGATTCTTGATCTTTCTGTCTGTAAATGGATCTTTGAAATGCGGACGAGAACTTTCCGCTGAGCATTTACAAAGAAATTATCTAATCCAGTATTTGGAAAAATACAGTGCATATTTGGCTAAATGTGCTGTATATTTACACTTTGTGTGTGTTCATCAACGGGATCAAGATCCCCTACCCCACCCCCTCTTTACATGACCCCTTTCTCTAATCCTCTGTTGGATAATCTTTTTGTTTTTGTGGGAACACTGTATGCTGTTTTTATCCTGCCTGAAAAAAAAAAACCAACACACACAATTAAAGACATAAAATGAAATCATGTCATTATACTGATAAGACAAACACTGTGTGTAATGGTAACATGACACCATGCAGTGTTCGAATGAAATACATAGAAGTTTAGATGCAGTTTCCAGTCCAGTTGTGACTTCCCCTCCTAACCCCAAAACCTGCATCCTGTACTCTGCTTCATTATCAGAGCGGTCGATGCTGCATGTTGTTAGCTGGTAAACCGACCTTTTGTCTTATCAAATGGCAAATCAAGTTATTCTGGTAAATAATGACAGAATTCCAAGGGTACCAAGAGCTGCATGTAACTACCCCTCCTAACCCCAAAACCTGCATCCTGTACTCGGCCTCATTCTCAGAGCGGGCGACGCTGCATGTTGTTAGCTGGTTAACCGACCTTTTGTCTTATCAAGTGGCAAATCAAGTTATTCTGGTTGATAATGACAGAATTCCAAGGGTACCAAGAACTGCATGGCCAAATACTTTGTCTTGCTTGCATATAAGCTTTCAGCTCTTTATTGATTAATTAATTTCTCGGCAATTGCAAAGGAATACAAACACTAAAGGCACCTCAGTAGAACCCATTTTCTCAAAGCATAAATACTCCTCCTTTTCCCACAGTGTCTCTGAATCCTCTGCATCTTGTGTTTACTCTTGATTTGTGCTTCACTCCAGGCTGTTTGCGTTTGCTCATAACCGACAGCCCGGTGCATGCAGATGTATGTGTGTAAAAGCCGCCTGTACATGGTTACAACTTAACTTAAGCACTCATGTGCAGCACCGTGCAGTGCGAGCGGAGGAACGAGCGAGAGAGGCAGTTATTAGCCATCATTTATAATCTGCTTTGGCTGATTACCGAGGCTAATCAGGAGGCGGTTGGCGCTTAGCATCGTTATCAAACCACAAATGTTACGCGTGTGTATTCTCAGGCCTTCGCCGTCACCCGCTGACGCCGTGGGAGGTCAACGTGGTGAACCGTCTGCAGCAGCCAACACACTCCTACCTGGCCCGTAGCCGCAGTGCCATGAGTCTGTCCGGAGAACAAACAGGTAACATCAGAGGCCCCTCCTGCCTCTGACACGCAGCAGAGGGAGTTGATGAATGACGGATGTGGCTCATAGTGCGAGTAGCGTTTCCACTGTTATTATTTTGGTCCCTTGACCAGAACAGTTTTGGATGTTAATCAGATTTGACCAGACTTAAAGCATTACACCGTCTGCGACTTCCTTCGCCAGCCCGTATCAGGCACTCAGAGCTCACACACATGCGCACACGCAAGCAGTCACACACATCTAAACAAGTGAGCTTTTCAGAATGTAATTACCGACTCACACATGCCTTGTTTCCTACCGTTGTTGCCTCAGCAACAGTGGCATTTAAGGATTTTTCATTGTATGCAATTGGATGTTAGCGTGAATATTCCAAGATTTGGCTTCTTTAAGAAGCTGGGTCATTTTTTTGAAAATGTGAAAATTTTGTATTTTCAGTAATGAAGAAATTGTGGAATTATTAGTGCAAATTTTAAAGGGAGCTGCTTCTCCCAATATTTCGCAGCATTATTTTGCCCCCCAAAAATCAGGTGTTTCTCTCCCTTTGTGCCTTCGATTACAAGGAAGTTGCACGCCTTTTGGCCACACGCACGCAGGCACACACATGCAGGCAAACGCACACACACACATTTTATCACCCTTGCCTCTTTTTAATCTACTTACCTTTGTCCATTCATTGAACAGTTTTGTGAGGGTGCACGTCTCGCATGTGTCTTTGTATCTCGTTGCATGCACACTTCCTCTGTGTGGTGATGTAGTCAGTTGCTGATTATGACTGGATGAGTATGACTTAGTCGAGATGCTTCCAAGACTTGGTGCTTTATGTTTGTCTTAACTCTACCCAGCTTTACTAAATCTTAAATTAGAAGAATAACATAATTGCATAATGTTGTAGCATGTTAGCGGAAAGGCTTTTCCAGTCAGTACTAATGCTCTCATTCTCCTCTTCTCTGTTTCTATCAAACTTTTTCTGTCCCTTCCTCTTGTTCCTGCGCTGGTTTTCCCAAATCCATGGCCTCTGTTTGTTTTGCAATCTGAATTCCTTTTCATTCCTTCCCCCGATCATTTTCTCTGTTCTCCTGCATATCAAATCCTAAACGGTATCCCACAATTTCTCACACTGCCCCCGATCCATACCTTCCTCAAAACACTCCATACTCCCACCTCGTACATTACCGTAGCCATGCCTCTGTGTCCTCGCTCAGTGTCCTGCCACCCCATGGGCTCCATGTCATTCAGGACTCTGCAGGCCCAGCCGCTTCCTCACTGCCGCAGCCAGGAGAGGAGCCTCAACAGAGAGGCCGCCTCCTCTTCCTTCACCACGCCCCGCAGGAGAACCACTGGAAGTACACAGGTTGGTTATATCATCAACCCACAGCCATCTTTGAGCCATCTACTTCTTATTGCTCCTCGTGTGGTCTGCAGTGTCAGCTGTGGCACATGCCTGTTGCACAAACTGGCTGTTTTTTTTTGTGTTTGTCCTCTTAAGTGCTGGCCTGAAATAGTTCTTTGAATAAGCTTGTAATGGTAATACATTTCAGATCTGTATGTCTGTACGTATACAATAGTTGTGATGTTGTTTTTGTTTTTATCATGATTAAGCAGAGAAATAATTCACAATGTTTTGTTTTCTTTCTACATCACACTACATCAAAGTATCTGTCTAGCTCTGCTCATCATGCTTACACACATGCGTATGCATGCTTACACACACACACACACACACACACACACACACACACACACACACACACACACACACACACACACACACACACACACACACACACACACACACAGAGCTGTCTTTCTTCCGCTTTAGATGATGATGTTGCATTGACCTGCATTAATTTCCTTGAGACTAACACTAACCTTAATTTAACCCTAAACCAAGACTTCCATGGTTTACAATTTGGGAACTGGGCGAAACATCTTGTTTAGTCCCCACAACACAAGTAATACGCACACACATACTGAGCACACCACTGTTCCCACTGTCCATCTGTCTGCTGCTAAAGCATGTGACAGCTTATGCCATTAAGGTCTTAGAAGGGCATCTTTGGCACCGTATGTCCCCCACCCTGACCTACAGGCCCATGCACATATCATCCATGGACATACTCCTCATCAAGACTCACCCTGGAGGACCAGTGATAAATCAGTTAAACATCCCACATGCCATTCTGGTGTTTGGAGTCACCATGGCAGCCTTGAAGTCAGCCAGTAAAAACATTTCGTGAGAAGGATTTGGTGCTCTTAACAAATTCTCATCTACGCTCTGAATGCGTTGTGCCAGAGGTTACATGTAGGGTCAAGATAAGGCTGTCTGAGCTTAATCCTGTTACTGATCTGTTGTCAGTAGGGCACCTGGATGTGGGCAGCTTCTCTGCCATTTGTCTGCCTCTGCAAGAGAGCGTTGACTGACTTTAGTCCTGTTGAAGTGTCAACAGTCGCCACTTTTGAATCATAATTTTATCGTCCCTTTAAATCCTTCCCTCTTCTGGACCAACAGCAGAAGAACCGTGACTACGTCAGGAAGTCACTGAGCAACCTGTCACTCCCTTTGGGTCCCACTCTGACTTTGCCCCCCAGTGCGCGCCCCTCTTCTCCAGCCAAAAAGAACAGCAAAGTAACAGCACCCTCTCCTGGCAGGTAAGAGATGATGCCATATGATTGCTGTTGGAAAAACGGTGTATTAACACACTGTTTCCCCAATCCTGGTGCTGGCGGAGGGCCCCATGCTACATATTTTAGATGTCTCCCTGCTCTAATACACCTGACTCAAATGATTGGGTTGTTGCCAAGTTTCTGCAGAGCTTAATGATGCATTGATCATTTGAGTCAGGGACTCAATGGGATTTTTGCATTAACAAGATTTTGAGGTTGTGGATGGTTGTAAATTAGAGGAGCATACTTTTTTTTGTGAAGTTTGTTCAGATGTTGTTCTTTCTTTCAGCATTAGCTACATTCTATATAAGATGTTCAAAATGCCTTTAACTACTAATGAAGACAGATTTAACGGCCTGCATTTTGTTGGCAAATGCCACGCAGGCCTCCCCAGAAGACAGCAGGGCGCCCTCCAACGCCCAAGCGGCTCAAGTCTCCAGGAGCAGAAGATCCTGGAAATCTTCGTCCCATCAGGATCACACCTGAGAGCATCCCCACACCCATCAGATCCCAATTAGAGGAGGAAGAGCAGGTCCTCAGTCCTTCTCAGCCGCGACCTCAGCCGCTTGGACAGAATAAGCCCAGTGCTGAGCAGACACCACCCTCAGCCAATGGTCAGTTACTAACCTCTAAAATCCAACATTTTCTGTGCTATTTTTAGATCTGGAGATTAGGCCTGTAGTGTTGATGATTAGAACAGCTGGCCATGATTTCAACTGTGATGCATTCTAGAGAGTGTAAGCAGCCCTTCACCCCACAAGCCTTCGGCCGGCACCACAGACCCTGAGGAGGCGAGCCGCATCCTGGCCGAGAAACGCCGCCTGGCCCGCGAGCAGAGAGAGAGAGAGGAAGAGGAGCGCAGGCAACAAGAGGAGCAGGCCAGGTGAGCTGTGCAACATGTGAATGTGTGTGTGCGTGTGTGTGTGTGTTCCAGAGAGCACGCGGAGAGCCGGATGACAAGAGAGTGTATGTATCTCCACAGACTAGCCAAAGAGGAGATGGCGCGTCGTAAGGCAGAGGAGCGGGCAAAGAGGGAGGAGGAGGCGCAGCGCCTGGCGGGGGAGAGGAGAATGAAGGAAGAGGAGGAGAGAAAGATGGAGGAAGAGAGACTCCAGAAAGAAAGAGAGGAGGCAGAGAGAGTGCAGAAGCAGGTCAGAAAATGTGTCCAAAAAAATCGAATACCAAAAACTTTAAATACCAAAGCTTCGCAGAATCACAAGAAGCCTACAGAGGTATTAAAAGAAAACTCTGCTTCTGTCCATCAGAAAGAGGAGGAGGAGTCTCGACAGAAAGAGGAGGCGGAAAGACTGAGGCAGGAGCGAGAGAAGCACTTCCAGAAAGAGGAGGCCGAGCGCCTGGAAAGGAAGAAGGTGAGACATCTTCGGGCCAGCTGCAAATATTCATGCTATTTTCGATGTACAGCGCAACTAAAGGCTTTATTTTCCTTCTCACAAGCGTCTGGAGGAGATCATGAAGAGGACGAGACGCTCGGACCCAGCAGAGAAGGTGAAGATGGATGCGCCTCATTTCTGACCCATAGCTGATGTACCACATAATCTTGCTGACCTTAAATACCCCTTTGTTTTCTTCCTGCCCGTCTCTAGAAGGTTAATCTCAGCAGGAACGAGGACAACGCAGGTAACTTCACTCGCCACACTCTTTGAAAGCTTTGCTCACATCAAAACCGCATCCTTGCTATGCTTTCATCACGAAATGAAAAGAGAACGTTAGATTAACGTCTGTGCCACCCTGCTGTCCTACTTGAATGCCATCAGTGGCCGCCGCCTCTCCAGGTCCATCTGCGGTAACCGTGTCGCCGGCGCACCATAGCAACGGCAACACTCCCCAACCCGACGTCGACCCAAAGCCCAGCACCACCGCACTGAGTTACCCTGAGCAGAGGTAGGCGAGATCAGCAGACATGTTATTCCACATGACAGAGTGCTGGATGAATGAAAACATTGAGGGGAAAATAATTCATAATCAGCGTGATGCCATTTTAGCTGCCCTCTCTCTTTGACTTCCGACATCCTTTCTCTTTTCTCCACCCTCCTCTGCCCCGTGTCCCCTCGCTCATCAGGGAGAACGGAGAGTTTGAAGAGGTGATTGAACTGCCTTCACATTCCAGGCTGTCTCCCCCTGAAGGAGAGGAGCAGAGGCAGCAGCAGATGGAGGAGGAGCGAGTTCCTGTCATAGCCTTCAGAGAGAACGGTCTCCTCAAGCCCCTGAGTGGAATAGAGGACATATCAGCCCAGCAGGGAACAGGTCAGTCGCATCTTCCTCTGCTAGACCCCCATCTTCCTCTCTGGATTCTCTCACTACAGTCACAGTTTTAGTTATAAGCGATCTTATTCGGATGCAACATGCCAGTAATGAGAATGGATTTGCTTGATTGCAGTGTGTCTATCTCTAAAGGCAAGCCAGTGGCCGGATTGCTGCCTGTCTATTTTAGAAATGCTGCTAAGTTTTGTACTGAGTTCCACGTTTGATTTTTTTTTTTTTTTTTTACTTTTGAGAATTCAAGTCTTGCTTCCCACTCCATTCCACAATACCCGGGTGAACTTGATGGCTATCGCATCCTCAACAAGCCAGCACTGATTGGTAAAGGCCTGTGGTATCACTTTGTTCCTCAAGAGGTGTCAAATGAGTCACCATAGCTTGATGTTGCTGTGTCAGTTGTCACAGTAACTCAACGGGTGTAAACTGCGGGTGCAGACCGTCGCACGTGTATAATCTGGACCGCATACCTCCGCTTACCCTCCGTAATACAAAAATGAAGCTCTGATATCGCAGACACACACACTGCCATCGCGCGCTGGGTCAACCCTGCAGCAATGAGGAAGATATTGAAGTCCCACCCACCTCAGCCAGGTGATTGGTTTACCACTTGAAACACATTTTTACAATAGACAACGAAGATTATGGAGCGTTAGCATTTAGCAACTGATTTAAGCCAAACTTATCAGAAAAAAAAATAACATTTGAACAAACATCAGCGTGATGTACTAAGAACTACTTGGACAGAAACCACCTTTGCGAGTTCCATCCACTCACACGGAGGAGGCGAGGTTTATCACCTAAACTGCAGCCAGCCACCAGGGGGCGATCACGATCGTCTGTTGTCACTTTTAGGAGCTGCCATGCTGTCTAGTTTATTACACGGCATGTTTATGGTGCTAACCTGCTATTGGCCACCCGTTGGTCCAGCATTCTTCACCAATATCTGTGTGTTGCGCTGTTTTCAAAATCCACGAGAAACCACAGTAGCCTCCGAGCTCGCAGTGGATAGTTTCGTCAAAGATTTGTATTATGCAGTTGAAATAAGCATTTCATTGCCTCTGACTTTAAGGGTGGACAGCCCGGGTTTCTGGTAACACGCTGCCCTCTATTGTTTTGGAGTGAGAAATCTGAAGGCCAAGCTTGTTGAAATTGCCTACAAATTGTACCTTTTTTTTTAAGCAACACAAGTATTCATATTCCAGATGCAGTTGAGGATTTTGGTCTGTATTAACCTTCATAGCAACTTCTCTCTGTGTATGGACCTTAGATGTTGCCTGACGAGATGATCCATGCACACAGAGAGCCAGGAAGCGAGACAGCCAGAGAGAGGCGGAGAAACGCAGCTGCTGGACTGAGTCAAAGCCGGAACTGGCAGCATCATACAGACGCTCCTCCAGGGGTCGACCTTCTCACCCTCCCTCAGCCGCCACCCCTCCCCCACAGACGAGCGCCATGTTCATTTTCCAAAGATGGCGTCTCCAAAAAATGCTAAAACATCTCCAGAGAGAGGTTAGTGTTCCCCCGCAAACGCCCGGGGAACAGATCGTCTCAATCTGACCACGGATCCAGAATGTTCTGTGTTGGGGTGTTTTGGTCTGCACCCCTGTGTTTGGCTATGAATGAGAGATTATTATAATAATTATGTAAACTGAGATCAGCTGTTAAGTCTTCACTTATTATACTTGAAGAGCGTGTCTTGCAGTAGGACATAGATTGACAAAATCAGCAATGTGATATTATAACTGGAACTTGCACAAGCAGCTTAGAATTACAAGGTTTTAACTTGAACCCTGTATTTCTAATGTTTCAATATCTTCTACTGAAATGTTACAGAATAGAGTGGAATTGTGAATCTCGGTTCATGAAGTTGTATTTTGACTACAGACATTGGAAAGTTTTGTGTAATATATTGTTGTTTTTTTTTGTCTACAGTGTTTCAAAGCTAAAGGTTATTATTGGGATGAAGCGGTGGGTTGGAGTATAATGGAGTCTAAGTTAACTGATTAAAATATTCTCTCAGAAAACTGAGAAATAGGGTTATTAGTTTTATTTAATTGCTGTACATATAAAATGTGATTCTTTGTCTCCATCCTGTCCCAGATTTCTGTTCAAATTGTGGAAAAATATCTGCTTTGGCGTTCGATTCTGCCCTTTATTTTGTTTACCACAAGCCTGCCAAAGCTGCATCCGGTCACCGCCTCACTGAGACGGTGGACATTGAAGGTTGACTTTTGGCCAAGCAAGTTAAAAAAAAAAAGTTATAATAATTTGCTGGTGTTTTTTTTTTTTGAAGTAACCTTATTCATTTGATTGACCTTTTTGATTAATGATTAAGAATAAATGCTGCTAATTGTGATGTTTCTCTGCCTTACCGTGCAACTCGAGAAAAAGAGATGCACGATGCGAGGATTTGTCTGATCTCACGTAAAAAGTGTCTGATGCTTATTAACAGCGCGAGCCAGATCATCCTGGTCTTGATTTATGTTCATATATGAGCACCCAAAACTTAATAATTTCATCATATAAGAGCTATAATATCAACACAATTGCCTCTTCCTTTCAAGAGGAAAAATAAATGGAGATTAAAGTAAAACTTTTTCCTGATCCCACCTGCAATGATAGTAATGTCCGGCAATTGGTTATCAAAATTCATTTTTACTTAGTTTCTTGTTGTTTTTCTTGTACCACCAAAATGGAAGGCATTCCCCAAAAGATTGTCCATGTCCTGTCTATGTACTTCTGGTGAAAACCAGCATGCTGTTACCAATTTGGTAACTTAGCTTGCAAATAAATTGCTTTAATGGAAGCATTATGACTTGTAAAGTACATTATACATAGGTGTTCAAAAAAATTATGTATAAAAGGCAATATATTTTACTAAAGCTAACCATGAAAAACAGAGAAGCCCCTTACAGAGGGAAAGGGTCTTTGTGTGGAGTCCTTTAAACCGCTGTAAAACAAATCCTTGTTCAACTTTCCAGCTGTATTGTTCAGCGACTAAATAAATTTGTTTGACTTGATTAAATATTCACTGATGTCGTCCGTTTTTTCCCCCCAGTTTTCATGTCCTGAATGTTCAACAACAACCAACAAATTAAGTGGTCAGTGAAAACGTGTTGTAAAGTTTAGTAGGAAGGAAGCAAAAAAGCAGAAAAGAAGGTGAAAGTCTTTTCACATGTATTTGTAAAAAAAAAAGTTTTTCAAGTCTGAAGGAAACAGAAAATATTTACATTTGTTGTGAAAGGCTGACTGGAAACATCAACGCACGGGTCCACAAGTGTCTTTCCAAGTGTGGGGAAACAAAAGTACAAAGCTTGAAATCTTAAACTCAGAAGTGCTTTTGCTTGTAAATTGTCACAGGGATGGATGACGGGTCGGTGAAGTAATAGCCGGTAACGTCCGGTAACGTCCGGCACGGCACCGCGCGCGGCCGTACGCAGGAAGTCTTCCAGCACAACTCTGCCTCGCAGGATCACAAAGAATCCCAGCGGTCCAGTTTCACCAGTAGAAGGTCTTTGTGAGGAAACTGGCGGCGGCGTTGAGCCAGCTCCCGTTACTGTCTTCCTTGGCTGTGGTGCGAGAAATGGCGCGGTCGACTTCCCTCTCCGGACTTTCCTCCTCCTCCTCCGGCAGGTAGTCCGGTATGGCCGAGTTCTGCTGCACCTCCGCTCCAGACGGCTTCAGGGGGATGAAGACCTGAGGAGGGACGAAGGTTTGAGAGGAGACGACAAGTCTTGAGTTCCATCGTCACGGTTAAGAGTCGCTGTCCAGCGGATCCCTGAATAGCAAACGGTCCCGGATCTTCAAGAGTCCGGATTGTGTGCTCGGATGCCGCCACCCACCTCTTCTCCTGCCTCGTTCTTCACCACCTGCTGGGCTGACAACACCTTTGTGGCAGCGATGGCCGAGGCCAGACTCTGCAAATGAAGAGACGATGAGGAACGAGGCGACTGGACCAAGTTCATCTTGTTGCCTTTGAGGCTGCGATAAAGCGCCACGCAAAAACTAGCAGGCCAGCTCTCTTGAAACTCAACGTGGGCGTGGACGCTGGGCCAAAAGAAAGATTGTGTTGTGAGGCAGACACGTTTTATTTTTTTTATTAACCGAATTTAGCAATGCCAGATACAGCTTTTTTGACATTTTTAGAGCTGCAGCAATTAATCCATTCGTTAACTATTAACTACTGCCGACTATTTTGATCAACTAATCGACTCAAGCAAGTCAAAATTCTGATTCCAGCTTCTTAAACCATTGATTTCTGGTTATTTTAATCCTCTATAACATTAAACAGAATATCAAAACAAGACATTTTATGTCTTAGGTGGTGTTGGGATTTGGGAAACACCAGTCTTGACATTTTTCACCATTTTGCCCTGAGTAATTTCAAAGGATATTATACATACATCTTTATGGGGCGGGGGGGAAACAGGCACATTTTAAGTGATAATACCTATTTAAGTGTAGGATTTTGTGCAGATCCTTGTACATTAGTTTAAGACTGGGCAGAGGTGTGTGTTCCCCGTGTGCACGTGTAGTTTGTGATGCCGTTACCTCAGTGGGCAGGTCTGATCGAATGCGAACGGTGCATCTCCGAGAGGCCATCTGAAAAGTGAAGCTGATCACCCCTCTGACCTTCAGAAGAGCCTCCTCACACAAGCCTCGCTGAACCTTGATAACACAGAGAGAGGCCACCTGATTACCCTGCTGGTTATGATACTGTAATATAACAATATCGTGTGTGTGTGTGTTTGCCCACTCACAGCACTGTCCAAACCCTGAATGTGCAGAGTGACAGACTTGGCCTTCTTGTTGGAGGAGTTGATGAAGAACTGTGATTTCTTCCTCCTCTCGGGCGTGCGGTGCACGGGATGAGCAGGCGCATTCAGGATGTCATACACCTCTCGGGCCAAGGCTGTGATATCAACAGACAGGCTCTCCCTGTATGGACATGGAAATTCACATTTTTCATGTAAGTTCAGCCCCCGGAGGCAAACCCCACAAGAACTGGCCAGAAGCACCAAGAAAACGTGAAAAAAAAACAAAAACAAACTCACCTTCCAGTTAGATTCTGCAGGCTCACCATCATTCCAAGTTCATTTTTCATGGTCGGAATGTTGGGCGACAACTCGGCCAAGTAGCGCAGCGTCTGAGGATAAAGACGGATATGTGAGTGTGTGTTTGTGAAATCACATCCAGCACCTTAGCTTATTGGCCACCACTAAACGATTAGAAGTAAAGGTTTTTACCAGGTTTTTGCTTTGCATTTTCACCCATTATATGTAATACTTTCCAAAGCATGACACGTGTTATGTTTGAATATGAACGTACTCTAAGCAGCGATTGCTTGATACTTATTTGATATAAATCCGTTTGAAGGTGGGGCTATTCAACAGATAATCATCTGTTGTCCAAACTTGTTCTCAAAAGCGACGTTACTCATGTCATTGTCACAAAATCTGATGTGAAAAGATGTCGTAAGATCCAAATAAATAAACTGTCCAGTCTCTTTTACCCACTTGCAGCGTCGCGAGCAGAACTTCCGGGGCCTGGTGGTCCAGGAAGAGGACCAGCCCTGGCAGACATCCTTGGTCCTGGACTATCGCCTCTCGGTTCTGCGGCTCGGACGCGAGGTCCCGTAACTGACTCACCACCGACAGCGCGTCCATCATGTTTACTGACGTTATCGGACCTGAAACCACAAGCCACTCGTTTAGTTACAATTCGCCCATTTCACGCCAACGTCGTGGCGGCAGCCGCATTCCACCGCGCTGTTTTCGTAGACGCTAACGTAAAGCTTGACAAGCTGACGTCAACGCCGTGGCTAGCTAAAATAAGCTAACGACTCTCGAGACGCGAGGGAGCTTTTTCCCCACTCAAACGTCTGATTCTGTTTGCTTTCTCGCGCCGTTTGACCGCAAAACTGTAACGCAACTACCTAACAATGACATAAGCTCGGCAACTGCGATAAATATGCAGTGATATTCTTTTGTCTTTTTGTTTTTGTTTTGCGTTGTTGTCTTACCCGAACGAGAGACAGCTCGTGGTGGACAAATACAAATTTGGTGTCAAGTATTCGTGGCGCGCGATTGGTCGATTGCTCGTTGTTTGTCGCCTGATCCTATTGGCTACTGTGGTCACAGCCAATCAGAGGGGCTCTTGCTGGTGCAGCTTTATTTGACTTGATAGACACGCTCCCGAGTGAGTGGATACCGCCGCTAAATAACATTATCAGCCAAAGTGAATAGACTTGTTCGTAAAATTAGTATTTTGGACTGATGTCCCCACTCATGCCCGTTTTGTTAGGACAGCGAGTCACCGGTGAGTACACACATATCCCGTCCGCGCGTTTCCCGTAGTTTGGCTCGCAGCGCGGCTGCTTTTGCACACAGGAACACCGCGGTGATGCGTTCAATGGCGTCATCACATGGTTGCTCTCTTCTCGCCTAACAGTTCAGTTCAGCCCTTCCGTTTTGCAATAAAACGCAACTCTGCGGTAGTTAAGAATCCAACAGCGCACACGGAGACGACGTGCCTCGCTGGGATTTGTCTTTCGGTTTATGGTGCGTTCAAGTGCAACTTGAACCATTATTGTTTTTTCTGTTAAGACCGATGACGTCCAAATCGGGCTCCCTTCCGATGATGATCTGGCTTATAAACTTCGAACGGCTTGTGCAGAAGACTCTTCGTGATGATCTTGTTATGACCTTTACTACTGCAGATACTTTATTTTTTATTGCTGAAATGATGCAGGCTTTGTATCTTCCTTTTTTTTTGCAGGTGTAATGTAGGACACTGCGTTGGCCTCTCACCAAGTCAGTCAGCAGAAAGAGGAGCTTTGCATGGTCAGCTGGTCCACGGTGAAGACCTTCCGATGTCTTTACTCGAGGACATCCTAGATGTGCTGCGCGTTGTGCTGGAGTATTTTGGCGTCCCTCCAGACGTGGTGAGTCCGCAGCACATTACTACACTACGTTGGATTCAGTTATGGGCTCTGCGGTTGTTTCCATGGGTGCAACGCAAAACCACTAATTCCACTGAATGGAAAATAAAGCCGGGAAACCACGTGTGAACTTGTCTGCAGCTGGTTCCGGTGTGGGACAGCCAGCTGTGCGGTCAGTACCGCAGCATCGTGCGGATGATCGGGTCAAACCTGCCGCTGACGCCCACGCCACGGGTCCACTTTCAGGTACTGTCCAAAGTATTTTCTTTTTTTTTGTTGACAAAACCGAGGATTGTCATTTTGATTCAAGCGGCGACGGCGGGTGCAGCATGAACATGCTAGATTTGCTTGCCGTGACATTGTTTTTGTCTTCTCCTGAATCAGATGCAGCCAAGAAAATGGCGTGGAAGTGTGTTAAATCACTTGCTTTTTGCCCTTATAATGAGGACAAGATGCAACCTGATCTATTCGGTCTAGTATTTTAATTTCAGTTCTATCAGGGATGATTAAAATGCCACTGGATGTGTGTGTTTTTTTTTAATAATTATGTTGTAAATGTTGATTGTACAAAGAAATGGCTATAAAATGACGACACCACGACTGGCTACATTTACGTGCACACAATATTCAGTTTTTTTGACCTTACTCATAAAAAGACAATATTCCTGACTAAGCTGTTTACTTGGCAAATTAAAACGAGTATCCCTTGAATACTCATATTTACGTGCAGTGATGGTTCACAGCTAAGTTTGGCAGGGGTCGATGCCCTAATATGTAGTTTATCAGGTTGAAGCATGAGGGGGAGGGAGGGACGCGCCAGCTTGAGCATCAAAATAGCTGCAATGCTACCGACAGCCAATGACAGCAGCCAGAAAAATGAACCAGGTGTTACACGGAAAGCAGGACCAGCCTCAAAACACTTACAACACAGTGACAAGTTAAACTGAAAATCCGCGACATTATCACTCGCAACGTCTGTGAATATCATGTTTTGTTTTCGGGTTTTTTTTTTTGTCATCTAGTGCCTGTGAACACACCCTCATATCCATGTTTTGTCCTCAGGTGCCTCTGCTCGCCTATCGGCCCCATGGGTATGTTGACGTGCCTGTGGATACACCTGCCATCCCCTCATTTGCTGATGTTCTTTGGGTGTTTGAGGATGAGGGGGAAAGCTTTGCCAAGACCAGGTAAGAATAAAAGTGGGCACACTCCGACTAGACGGTCGTGAAGGCCGACTTTTACAGCACTAGCTTCCAACGAACAACACTAAAAGCTCATATTTATGTATATATACGGTCAGAGTGCTGGTGTGAGTACGCCTGCTCCAACCGGTGCATTGGCTGCATTTACTGAAGCAACTTGAACTCGGACTGAGCCAACAGAATCCAAGCGCAGCGAGTCGGACCTCGGAGCATTTTTATGGCACTCGGGTGGAGAGTGTGAAACGGCCCATATCCAAACAATAAAAATGTCTCTTTTGCTGCTAAACGCAAAACAATGTTCTAATGCATAAACTAACCACGTTTCAAACAGGATCCAGCAGCAGGTTGCCTCAGTTTAGCATAAAGACTGAAAACCGCTTGCCCGGTTCTGTCCAGAGCTGCTAAAATCCATCTACCAGCATATTTGAACTGTTGTTTTGGAATTTTATAACCGGAACTTAAGTCAGAAAGTGTAAAACGAGAAGAACGCTCAAATGTTGTCTCCTTTTTAGGAACCATTTACCTCCAAAAAAGCCAACTGCTGTAAACGGGGATGTGGCGAGATACCCTGGGCGGACCCTGAATCGAGCCAGGCGAATTGGCAGGTCTGTGGGACAGAAAACTGATCCGGAGGCCCTGAGGAAGATCACGGCGCTGGAGGACGAGCTGCTCAGGCTACAAGCTCAGATCGCCATGATCGTCACCGGCTGTCCGGCTCCAGGGATGAATGAGGGTGAAGAACATGTTCTATTCACCTTGACTCAACTTCATTTCTAAAAAAAAAAGAAAGAAAGAAAAGAAAATTTCACTTTTTTAACTCTTTCAACACTTTCTAGGTCTGATCGAGTCCCAGCATCTCCCGAGCACGCCATTGATGTCTCCCGTCCCCACGCCAGCTCTCACTTCAACGCCTCGCTTTGCTGCTTCTGCTGCTGCTCCTCCTCCACCGCCACCACCCCAGCTTCCTCCTCCTCCTCCCCCTCCACCACCACCACCGCTGCCTTGCCTTAGCTCCTGCACTGAGACCTCGTCTGTATCGGAGTTGATCCGCCAGCGCAGGAGTGACAGAAACGACCTCGGCAAGGGTCAGGTCAAACGTTCTGGCGGGGCTCCGGAGGTTAAAAGCCTCCCCTCCATGCTGGACATCCTCAAGGACTTGAATCAAGTCAAACTGCGCTCAGTGGAGAAGTAAGCATTCGGATTGGCGCAATCTAGGGGGTGTTAATTTCTTGAATTGATGCGTATTAAGTTGCTGGATTTGCCTTTTCTCTCCTATTCCAATAACATGTCTCCTGCAACAATTGTTCCCTTCCCTCTACATCAGGTCCCCGGGGGGCATGCCGGTCCGGAGGAGGCGGAGTAACGGTGGCGCGGCGTCACGGAACGACCCAGCCGCTCTCATAGCAGAGGCGCTGAAGAAGAAGTTTGCCCACCACCATCACAACTGTTCCTCCGACAAAGAGAATTCGCTGGAACTCTCGCCATTTGGCAGTCCGGACACGCCCAAGGTTTGTTTCCCGGCCACACACACATTTACACACCTCTGTTTTTTGTTTTTGTTTTGTTTTTAGTGTGTTCATTGGTACTAACCTGGAACTCAAAAACCTTGACGTTTGGAGAACAGCACCTGCAACTATATACCCTGTGTTGTTGAATAGCCAGTGGCCTGGATACGTGTACCTGCAGGTTTAGATGCGGGTGGCGCTCGAATTAGCTGATCCACCAAATCATGATTGCTCATTTAGAGTTATTTAAAAGCGTGACTGCAAAAAACGTTAGCAGGCATCTAAGAAAGGCACATTTGGACGTCGAGTGTTTGCAGGTTTAATCACATGTCAGAAAAAAGACATTCTTGATTCAGTCTAAGCCCACATATAAGCAGGTGCAGCAAATAATAAATCACGAGGGGGGTCGCGTTTTCACCCACGTCCGTCGGTTAGTGAATACACACGGGGCAGCGTTTTGTTTCGTTTTTTTCAGGATTCCATTTTTTTGCAGTTTATTTGGGGGAAACTGAGCTCACCGGATTGACGCTGCCTCTCTCACCGCAAGGTTCCGTTTCTGCAACATTTTTAAAAAGGACTGCGAACACATGAGAATGCAGGAAACTCCCAAAACACTGAACTATACATGCCGGTAGTTGGCGGTGTGATAAATGTGCAGCGCTATTAAAAAAAAAACAAAGGCAAGTACCAGACTGTAAACATCAACAATGGCGAGCACGCGAGCATTTGCGTGGACCAACGATGAGGTGGACCTGTTGCCTCGCGTGACTCTTAACTATAAAGCAGGTAAATTCCAGGAAGATGTAGACTGGGAGTCATGCCAGTCGAAATATGCGGACATTTCTTATGCTTATTTGGAGAAATGGTGAAAATAATAATAATAATATCACTGTTAAATATTTCCACTCTGGAGCCTGTCTAAAATCTTCGCGTTTTCACCCGAAAGCGTGGCATTAAACGGGGCCTGCAGCTGTGTGCGGGGCTGACGGTCTGACGCTTCTGTTCCAGACTTCCCAGCATACCAGACGCAGCCAGGGACGCCTCCACCTTTGACCCCGTCAGTTACCTGCGAGTCCCGACGCCTCGTCCACCCAGTCCCGGCCTCCCGAGATGATCGTCGGGACGAGCACACCGGCACCGCAGCTGCTGATTCGCGTCTCACATCTGTTAATGCTTGTCTGTCCCTGCAAAAGATTTTTCTGTTTCTGTTAAGTAACTCTTTGTCGGGAGGTTTTGAATGTACGTATTTGTTATAGAGATTACTGTAAACAAGGATCTGGTACCGTTTGTTTGTTTTTTTGTTCCAACGCAGTTTCTGACTTTTTCTAACGTTATTAATGTTTTTCGTTTGTGTGCAAAGCTCCTTTTTAACAATGTGAATCTATTGAGGCAGGTGTGCATTGTGGCTTGTAAAGAGCAAAGGAACAAAAGTCCACTGATTTCACAAATGACGCGAGCGCTCCCATGTTTCTTAACGGATGAGATATTATACGGCTTCACCTGCAATCATGTTTACTTCAAGTATCCTCCACCTCTAACATTTGTCAGGCAGGTTATGCAAAAATAATCAAGAATGCCAAAATGAAGGAAAGAAATTATGGATAGATGATATTTTTTTTCAAATGAGTCGGAATTGAGGCGGAGCTTGAGGTGCCGTTCATTTCGTAGGGCAAATATGCGAGCGCTCGTCCAATATGTGTTTGCACTGCAGCGCACCTGCCATGATGCGGGGGAAAATGTAAAAAGTTTAACGTGCAACTCGGCCAAGTGAAATGAATAATGGATCCTTTCGAGATCCGCATAGCTCTCATCTATGCAACTGCTGTTCTGGGTTTTATTTTAAATAAAGTCTTCAAGTTCACTGATCATTTTCGTTGTGCTTGTTTTCTACTCTTCCTGTGTGTTTACCATGATGGATCGCTGTACAAGCCGTATAACTGAAATTCGTGGCTCACTTCTGGATGTCAACGCAGCCAATGTGGTGGAACGGGAGATTCACATCGTGGATGTGAAGCCAACAAATCAGCTGTGCGATGCTGTCACGTCAAAATGGACCAAAAACCCCATAGGAATGTTTCCAGCACCTGGCTGAATGCCACCAAGCATTAACACTGAAGGCAAAAGGGCGACCAACCACGTATGAGCAATGTATACCTAAAAAAGTGATTGATTATGTTTTGATTGAGTATGTTTCCCTATGAAACTGTATATCACAGACAAATAAGAGGTAAATGCCATGGCCTGACTGAAATTAATGTAAAAAGATAACTCTTGACAGTCTGTACTGGGTCGTACTAAGAGGCGCCCCTCATATTTTGTCATCCTAATACATTATTAGAGGTGTATGAGGGACATCTCTCAGTAGAACCCAGCGCTCAAAATCTTGTCCCGATAACAACCATTAAAATATGCCAGCACTTCCCCCAGACAGATTAGAGAATCAACATAAAACTCATCCTGAAGACGATAAACACCCAGTGGTCATGACGTTATGGCTGATTTGTGTATAACTGCGTGTTTTCTGAGCAGCAACCTCAACATGTGTGCCACTAGATGTCAGCATTGCCGAAGAAAACGCTGCTGTAATTTTTGTATCGTTTGACTATTTGACGGCCAAATAAAATAAAATAAAATAAAGCTTCTTCTGACAAAAAATTCACTCTGAATTTGCTCTTGAAAATACTGGCTTGTTCGAACGCCCCCCAATTTGAACGTCCGCAGTTTGTGTTGCGGTTCTGGCTGATTAGGCGGTGACAGTAGGTGTTCGTTAAAAAGAAAGAGACACTATAAAACCAGAAAACAAAATAATAATGTCAGATTGTTCATTTTCTCTATGACTATTGAAATTTTCAGACAAAGCACTCATGTTTTCCAGCCACGTTATTTCGATTAATCCTTAGTGCAGTTCTTTAAAGTTTGTAATTCAGGATAATATCCTTATATTTCAAGTTATCTACCATAAGATATTAAATATTCAGAATGATTAAATGGCCCTGTGGGGAGGCGGCAAAGTGTATATTAGAATATCACTCACGATTATTGCCACTGTGGCTTCCAGATAACCTGTAGCTCTGCGTTTATGTCAGATATGAACATAACCGATATGCCTTTGAGGCATCGCTGACTCGCTTCCACGCTACTCAATTGTTCCTAAGAATAATAAACATCCTATAGGTGACATCTCGCCACTTACGCGCCAAGTTGAGTTGAGGACCACCAATAGCGTTGAAGATCATTGCTAGAGTCCGTCGCTGATTGGCCCACTCTGACAAAGCCCCTCCCTCCCTTCGAGTCACTGGCAAACGGGGTGGGTGGGTGAGGGGGCAGGTTCACCTTGCCCTTTATAGCCCCGCCGCCGCCGCCGCCGTGCACGCGGGGCGCTAAAAGGTCACGCGCATCCGCTCCGGTCGACGGTGGGACAGCTGCGGCACGTTCAGTCGAACCAGGCACGGGACCTGCTGCCTCGTGCCCCCCCATCCCATCCCCCTAAGCCCCCCACCTGACCCCCCCACGGCTGACATGACAACAGCCGTAATGCGCCAGACCCCGCCGCGTTCACTTGCTAGCCGCGATGGTTAAATGTCCTTTTTAACGGTCGAGGTACGTAGACCGACGTGAGCCGACGTGACGGCCGCGCGCCTCCTCCTCCTCCTCCTTCTTCTTTATTTTACGTAAAGTTGTTGCATGTTTTGAATGTGATGTTCCCAGTGGGATTTTTACAGCGTCTTCGTAGCACAGAAGTTAGTCCCGTAGTCTGCTTCGCGTGTCTTCAGCGCCGGTGTCTTAATAGCCACATGTCTTTACGCTATCGTGCTCTTTGGGATTTCATAACATGTGTTTCGAGGCATGCTAGCAGGTTTTTAAAAAAAACAAACAACAGCTTTATTATTGCGGACGACTTCCGCAATCTACGGCAGCCGGCACGTAGGTGAGGGGCAGGTGTGTAGAGGAAGCTGCTCACCGGGCAGCGGTCGAGCTCACGCTAGTGTACAAATGCGTGTATGAATACAAATGCAGTGTTTCTGGAGAAAATACAACCCAGATGTTTGTCATTTGCTAATGATTTAATAGGTCGTGAGGGAGCTGACTTGTGCGAATTAGCACACATGTACCTTCATGACTGGCCTTTTGAAACACGACCACAACTTTTAACTTTTTTTTTTTTTTCCAGCCATATCTTACAGTTTTCCTAAGCTGCTGGGGCTTTGCTCAGTTGCCATGGCGGCGCCTGTTCGGCATCATTTTGTTGACCTGTCTGAACTCTTATGTGCTGTCAAAAATGATTAAGTCAGCCCTTGTTGATGATATTTTAATGACAAACAATTGTGCACCGTGTTTTGCCTCCTTTGGTTGTTTTGGCCTTAAACTGCGCTTCCTCTGTTGTTTTAATTTCTAAAATTGTGATTGTTTAGATCTGTTTCTGATTGTTTGGACTGTCTCCTCGTGCGTGCCTCCGCAGTGCGCTGCTTTCGGTCGTCTCATCTAAATTTCTTACGTAATTTTGTTTGTTTGCAAATGTTGTGTATAGCGTTTTTGCGCAAAACACACATGGCGACAGCGCGCTGCGGTGAGGCACGCCACGTCCAGCTGATGTAGAGTTATTCATGGAGCGTTTTTTTTTTTGTTTTGTTTTTGCTACTTCCATGTCGCCGTTCCTGCAGAGCGGAGTTTAACGAAGGAAGAAAAAAAAATGACACGGGTCGTAAACTTTTAATTTGCACATCAGGGTTTTTCCCAGCTTTTGGGCTAACAGAGCGGACAGACCTGGCAGGCCCGTCGCAGCTCAACCACAGCCAGCCATGAGCCGAGAGAAACTTTTGACAGGAAAGCTGTCCAGTTGTGAGTAATAATGTGAGCACAGAGCTACAAATTACAGGGGGGGGGAAAAAATGACACAGAGCATCCTGTAAACATGAAATAACCTTGTGGGCTGGATGAGTGAAAATTACTGCCTTTTGTTAGTCTCCGTCCACCCCGTTTCCTGTCAGGCAGAGAAGAACTACACGCTAATCTAGAGGTAAAGCTTCCTACGCAAGATGCATTTCGATGACTACGCCTTCCCCAGCTGGGTAATATTGATCAGTAATAACAGATGATTCGATCTATGCCCACAAGGTCATGCTAGGGCACCTGGTTCTATGGACACCTTTCTCTCTGCACAGTTATATTTCAGTGCGCTCAGTCCATTCTTGAACTTCTCTTCAGCGTTGACTCACTATGAATGTTATGGCCATTATTAGCTGTTATTAATGGCTGACCCATGTGGGACATGTGGAGAGCCGAGTTTGCCTGAACTGCACCACAGGACATTTGGTTGTAATTAGGCCCATGAAGTGATCTCAAGTGAAGGCACATCATTGGATTGCCATAGCCAACTTTTATACCTCTATTTCTTTTAGCCCTCGAGTCATTATGAGGAAAAAAAAAAAGACTTAGGAGGCATTGTTTGTGTTGATCCAAAAACAGGACACTCTCTTAATCCTCACATTACCCTGCAGTGACTTTGAATTTGATCTTGCTTTGACTCAAAGTAACGGTGGCAGCTATAGCCCGTGCCATCACAGATGTGTTTTTCCGGCAGATCGACAGCACGTGTCGGGCAGTAAGCGTTTTATAAGATAGAGGCTCGATCTCAATTCGTGGTTTTTTTAGTGAAGTGTTTCCATAAACCTGTTTCGGATCAAAGTGATGTCTTGCGAATTTTGTCATTCGATTTTAAATACCATCGGCACAAAAGACAAACATGCACGACTTTGTGCAAATGCAATTTAAAATAAATGGAGGAAAAAAAAAAAGATGTCTAAAAGCCCCCCCCGGCCTTGACGACCAATATGATTATAGTGCAAGTATCGCCAGTTAATGCCAGTGTGTCTGCCTGACCCACTTTTGCAGTGTTGTTGGCCAACACACAAACATGTCGCCACTGGAACGTCAGATGTCACTGTTGCTTAACGCAGCCACCCTCTCTTACTCGCTGAGATACAGAACAGAAGCCAGTAATCCATTTTTAAAATTGCTTGCGCTCTAGAGCCGCACGGCCGAAGGTGAGATGGGCTAACATAAATAAATGTAATACGGCACGACCGCCGCGGACTGGATGGACGTTTGTTACAGTTGTCAAAGCACATACGGCACAATCCACTCACTGCTCTGTGGTGTATTAGAATGGTGCAAAGAGTTAAGGGGTCAAAAGATATACCGGCAATAAATATTAATTAGGCTTGCAGGTCAAGTAACAAAATGTATTAAGTTTGTTTGAGTTAAAAGATGTTATTTTTTTGTTTGTTTGGTTTTTTTTTTCCTTGACCTTCTCACAGTCATCATCCTATACTCACGACACAGTCACTTGTATATGTTTAAACTGCTGTTTGGCAGAAAGGGCAAAACTAGATTAGGCGTAACAGCTGTAGAGTGCATGTGGGGGGGTGGGGGGGGGCTGCCGGCCTGCGAGATGGCACTCGCTTGTGAAAGAGGCCTGCGAGTGTGAAGCCTTTCACAGAGGGTCTCCTTGACTTTTAGCACAGTTTCTATTTATTATCGATGTTCATTAGTGCTGTTTGATTGCAGTGTATTTTGGGGTGTTGTAATATTAATCTAAGCCCCGCCCCCTCTCCCTCTCTCTGTTTCTCTCTCTCTCTTTGCTGCAGAGGTGTGGAGCATTTGCATTTAAAAGGTTGGAGCAGAATGCCATACAAGTTCGCATGCTGGGTAAGAACATTGCAGGACCGAAATGCGTCACTGCAGACGTTTCTCACATTTGTAGATGCCTGCAAACCGGCGCTGCAGAAAGTTTCCAAATACTTGCAGTTTCAGGATTTTTCATGCCCTTTACCCTCTACAATATCCGTGTTAAAACACAGAGGCAATTTTATGCTATTTCTACATTAGCTTGTGATGGTAAGTTTTTTTTTTGTTGAATAGCAAAGGTGCACCGTGACTTCAGTGGCTCTGAAGAAGTCATCGATCAAACTTGCTGAGTTTCAGCTCTCAAAGGTCAAGTCCATGAATGCTGAATTCCTATAAGTTCATGACTGGAGAGAGTAAAATGTGTCTGTTTATCATAACTAGAGCCTCCGACCTTGGAATGTTGCTAGCCCTCCATCAAGGTTATGCAAATGTTCTGCGAAACAGCGCTCAGGCCAAGGCAAGAGCGACTCCTTGAAGTTTGAATGTGCAACACTGATGCTTGTCCAGCTGTTATTATGGAGACATCACTCATTTTCCAGTTAAATGCACATAAAACCAAGTCTTAGAAGTCTTAAAAAGCTCCCCTCTGTAAGCTGATTGGTCCAGGCTACGGTGGCACAAAGGCTTCAAGGGAAATGGTCGTCCTGCTTATCGTATGATAATTGAGCCGCCTCGCAACATCTCGCTACTTTTTAAGAACGCATATTTGAGAACTCATGAGACTTGTTGAAGTCTTGAAACTGAAATTCTTTCTCATTCTTGCCTGCAAGAAGACGCAGGGTTTTCCGCAGCTCAGTAATCGCTGATTATTCTCCACACATCCTCGAGACTTCTAGACTTTACTTACAGATCAACACGTTACTATTTAGCTGCTCTTGTCGGAACCTCCCAACCACACAGTTTATTCTGAATCTCTTCCCAAAACATCCTAGCCCATGGTTTGTTTTTATTAGTCTATGCAAGTATCGAACATTTCAACATCAATTTCCATTATAATTTCATAATTCCATTTTTGTTTAGTTATTTTCTCATTTTCATGTGTTGGTCATTGAAATTAGCATTTATGCACACTGACGCACGTGTTTGCGCGCCGATGCGTGCACTCGGGCACAAACACAAACGAGCAGTGTTGCAGATACAAACTGTTGCCACTGTTCTCTTTAGACCGACCATTTAATTCACTGGCTGACCCACTTCTCCACAGCGACCTGCCAGAAAATGTGACAGGTTGAATCATGAAAACGGAATCAAAAAATAAGACTCTCAGTCACACACTCGAGACAGGGTCCAGAGAGGGGAGTTCAAATCTCAAGTTGTGTGTATGGCGCGTGCGAGTGTGTGTGTGTGTGTGTGTGCGCATGTGTGATAGATTGGGCATCATTCGGAGCCAGCAGGCCACTGGCTTACTCCTAAGTTTGCTCATGAAGACTTCCAACTGACCCCATTGGCTCTGTGCTGTCTTTCTATCATTCCAACACTTTTGCTCAACAGATTGTATCAGTTTAAATCCTCAAGATTTTAATGAAGTCAAACTCTGGCTTTGATTGTTTTGTGGTCTTTTTTTTTTTTTTCTTTTTTTTTGTCTTGTGTAATAATTTGAGAGAATTATTTACATTCAGGACTTTGTGGAGGTCTTGTTGCACCTCCAGCAAGATCCACGAATATTTCCAGAGAAATTAATGAAATGTGCGTACTGCCCCAGAATTCCCCTCCATGCTCCCACCATGAGAGTCAGCCTGGCAGATTTTGCGCAACCCCGCTGTTAGACAGATGAAGCGATGGACAGACCTACCAGCAGCAAGCTTCAGATTAAAAGCATTAATGTGGTGACACACAGACACA
>CAAKHG010019366.1:20813-31825 GCA_901007715.1 Dactylopterus volitans
AACAGGTGTAAATAGTGTGTTTGTGGGTGCTGACTACGAATGCCTCCGCAGTGTATGAATGGATGTGATGTGATGAGTGTGTGTGTGTGTGCGCGCGCGCGCCCTATTTTAGCATACATCCAGAGTGATTTTCTGCAGCAGAGCTGTCGTTACATGTGTTGTGAGAGAAGCTCTCCATTCTAATTACCAGATACTCTCATCATGTTCCGCTGCAAACTGCAGGAGATAAGAGGGTAGAAGACACAGCTATAACTCTACAAACACACACAAACACACACACACACATGCACAGATCCAAAGTGGAAAGCCTGTTTAATCATGGCTTTAGCTTACCCAGCATATATTTCTGTTGTCTGTCTTAGGTACAGTTCTTGAGGGTAGTTAAACTAATTTGAAGTGAGGCTCACTGTTTCAGTAGAGGAAACCTTTGGAGGAGAACGGTTGTAATGAAGCTGAATGTTGCATAGTCTCGATATTCTTGGAATTATCCTACAAATGTGCATAACCCCTGAAACACATGATATACCCATGTATTTTTATCATGTGTTCATCAAAAGTTAAAGATCAACCTGGGAAGGGAGCGGACGCAAATTAAATTCGAGGCGTCAAAATTATTTTAATGAAAAGCTAATGATCTCTCTCGTAAGGGAATCTCTCATGCCTCCCCTTTCCAAAGACTCTCTCCAGCCCACTAATAATAGATGGTAGATGTAAATCTAATCTAAATATTTACCCCGGGGACACAGCAAACATCCACCTCATGTTAATATTATTAGAAAATTCTTCATAATTATGGCAAAGTCGCGATAAGGTGTGAATAGATTGAATAGATTATTAGATATTTGTTGCTAAATCTTTCTGTTTGTGTATGCCTTCTGATGAAATTTTAGCATACTGCACGATTACATGGAGTTATATGTCTGCTTACATATAGGTTTATGTTTCTGCGTCAGGTTGTCTGCAGTTTGTTTTCTTTCTCCTATCTCTGGTACCTGTGTGCACCTACCAGCCGGAACATTGTTTTTCACAGGTCACAATTCCAGCAAAATGCATTTTACTCATGTGTGCCTTCCAACCAGTTGGTTGTTTGTTGTAGGTTAAAGGTAGATTGAAAAGCATTTTTCTTGGCTCACCGTTCTTTTCTCCTGAGGCCTACAGAGGTGGATGTGGCAAAAGAGAAGGGCAGCGAAAAAGCAGACTGCTGAGTTTTCTTAACAAGCAACCTCAAGACACACTCCTATTCCAGCCGCTCTTCTTCTCTGCCTTGTATTAACATTGTTTCATTTTTTTTTTTACTTTTGTCTTTATATTCCCTCCCTCACATATACAGTACACATTACCCTTCTTAGGAATCCGTTTGGTTCTTTTAGCAGGATCTTATAAAGGTCCACTGAAAAAGGATGTGTGTGCAGCCAAAGTTGCAAGTTAGTTACAACTTTGTTTGTAAGCGCTGGTAAGTAGCATTGCTAAGTAACAGCGGAGTCTGCTGACATTAATTGCAGCTCAAGGGCGACAGCACATTTAATTCTCTTGATCCGTTTGTGAGGACAAAAGCAGCATTATTATTGGTGACACAAGAATGGGGACAGAATGAAATGGAAACATTTTCTCAAAGACTTTTGGTTCTAGTATGACATCTTTGCTTCTTGGTGCTTCGTGTTGATCTCGTTACCAACTGTGACCAACATGTTCCCACAGTGGTTGCATGTTAAAATGCGATTGCCACCAGCTAGCGTTCGTGTGACTGAGTGACGAGTGGCAGATAAGGCCTTTTTTTCTCTTCCATTGATGTCCAAACTGACAGTTCTGAACTTCTGTGAAGTATTCAAGGAGTGGGAATGTCAGAGCTGTCACTCTCACTATTACATGTCAGTGTCCCATCACATCATTCCGAAACTGTTATTTTCAGGTGAACTAACTCCAACTTGCCGGTGCATAGAGCAGTGGTGATGTGAAATTCTGTGTCAGATCATTTCAGCACTTATTTTCTTTTTTTTTATCGCTAAGAAAATGACTCACAGCCGGAATCCACTGCCGATTAAATGCGAGTGCCGAAACAGAAATGGGTGCCTCTTTTCACAGCTGATGCTGGCTCATGTTGTTGTTAAATCTTGGAGCAAGATGGTGAGCGAGAAATTGCTGCTCTTTGAGTTGGAGGAACATGATGTTCGCGCCCTGAAGCATTGTATTTCATGTCTGAGAAGTGAGTGGTGTTTTTGCTCTTACTTTGATTAGTGTGAAGTGCAATAGAATAGAATAGAATAGAATAGAATAGAATAGAATAGAATAGACTTTATTGTCCCCTAGGTAAAATTGGTAATGGGCTCAAAGTGCATAGTGCATGGTAGCTGCCCTTGCACCAGCAGCAGCACCTGAGTCCGGGTTGCCAGCAGAGCAGCAACACCGGAAGCATGCATGTGAGCGCTGAGCTCCACACGCTGTATGAACTTTGATATACAAATAAACTTAACACTGCTGAGAGTTTAGTCACCGGAACAAGCTCAGAGAATACTGCTGAGATAGGAGTGTGGTGAGAAGACGCAGGAAGAAGAGGCGTCTGTGGGGTGTCACAGCCACTTTTACTGTCCTTGTTCTTCCAGCACTTAAGGAGGATGCTCAATGGCTTCCGTGGCAACTCCATTTAGCTCTATTGATTTTGCAGTTCTCACCACAAGAAATGGGGGAGCAGAGCAGCATGAAAGAGAGCTGGCAAAGAGAGTGAGAGCGAAAAAAGGCTTCAGCTTTCCACGTCGATCGAACACACTAAAGGAATGTCACACCTGACACAGTCCTTCACTCACACAGCCAGCACTAAGTCATCGCGTGTTAATGTGAGCACAAACGCATCCATACCCACAGGATGCTTATTTTCATCCCTTGTTTTCAGACTCTCTATACACATTACTCATGTTCATCCCGACTTTGTTCAAAGGATGTTTACTCACGGTCACAAATCAAGATTTACGCCATTGTCCTGTTAGCCAAAGATGGTAGGGAGAAGTCGAACATGCAAACAAAGTCACAAAGGAGAAGCAAAAGGAAAAAGAAACGGGTATTCTGTCTCTGTGTCTGGGTCTTTTTATCAGGAACTCCAAGTCTGAAAGCCTCTTAAGTTTTCCAAGCTTAACAAGTGTGTGCGATTTTGCATTGATTTAAACCCTCACAAGTGAAGTATTGTTTGCCCACAGCGTGGTGTTTGTAGGTAGAGAAGGGGAGGGGGAATCCATGCCAGCAGAAGGTTGAAAGGTGAAACAAATACAGTAAAACAGACTTTTTTTTGCATATGAGAGCTGAGATTTTGGGAAGTTCTCACAGCTGCCCACTGAAATACAGAAAATACAGTATAATTACTACTCAGTATCTACAATTATCTGCCTTTCTACCTGCTATTTTCATGCTTGCTGGCCTGTTCTCTGTATATTGTTGTTCAGATGCCGCCTTTTGGTTCTCAGGAGATCAGTTGGGCGGCGTTGATGCCGTTGTGAATGAATCCATCTTGCTTCTCTGCCTGTTTGCAGCCGATACTGGACAGACTGAAGGATTCAGAGAGTTTAGTTTATCTCAAAAATATGAACCAACCTTATGAACTTTTAATTTGGGGTTATTTGTAATCCACGCTTAAATACATAACAACATTAGCATACAGTTGAAAGCGTGAGAGACAGAGATAGAGTACCTCCTAAGTTTAAAGGGAGCAGGGTGATATATTGTTTCTCATACAGGTGATTTAAAAACTCCTTGAAGTGACATGCTCTTCTGTTGTATGAAATGTATCATTTCTCTCAGTCAACATTATGTCTTTTTCACCTTTCATAGCTACCACTAATCCATTTCTCAGTTTTGCAAATAATGGTAATGCAAGGATATGCAGCAAAAAAGCACATGATAAAACCAATTTTTGAGTGCAAAATGAAGGCAACACAACTGAGTAAATACTGAGCATTCCCTCTAAGCATATATATTTCAGTGTGTGTTTATTTTATCATAGCATATATATTCCAAATGACCTCATTTTAGAGCTCAGCTGTACTTTGTCTCCTTTAGGTGCTTCCTTTGTTGCTCCTTCGCAGAGATGCTGCATCTCACTAAATCTAATGCCTTTGCAGTGCATGTGTGCTGAGACGAGAGGGTGAGGGATGAGTGTGAGTATGTGTATGCGCACATGCGTGGTAGGACACTTAAAGCCTCTGTCTGCTACTTAGCGGACATGTCGCATGCACTATAAAAGCATTCGGTCAGCAGACTGATGCAACGACAGGTTGGGTCGCACATCTCCCTGTTTCCTGTTTTCTCCATCCATCAGCTGTCAACTAAAAGATCCAGTTTAAAGCCCCACAGGGTAGTTTTGCTGAGCTGCAGCGCCCTCTGCTGACACAAGTGGCAGTTACAGGATGGTCGTTTATCGCCCTTGATATGTCACAGGAGAGAGAAAAGGCATTATAATAACATTATCTAAAGAGACTGATTTCTTTGCTTCCTACTATGTCTAAATCCGCCCAGCTCAAGTTACGAATCGGATGGCCAGACGCTCAAATTGGGAACGTCAAAGCCAACATTCTCCAGACGCTTGACGTGTCCGATCAAGATGATTTGGAGGCTGTTATTACAAGATAGAATAGAATATATATGATCCTTTGGGCTTTGAATAATGTTTTGTTATTCTATGGCTTTACAATGAACAGGTGCGATCTGTCAAACGCATCCTTTCACAAGACGCCAAATTGTTCTATTGTTTTATTAAAAAATAGTAATGCACTCTACATGCCACCAGAAAACATGAAAACTTCTGAAAAATAGTAATCAGTATTTAAAGTCATTGTTTTATCCAGCTCGTCTCCTTTAGGGAGGAAATGAAGAGCCGATCTGCATCCTATTTAGGTCCACTGTTACCTGGTGCACCAACATAAACACACTGGGGAGAGAGGCCAGTCCTGCTCGGACCGGGGGCCCATAGGGGCCTGGTCCAGTGCTAAAAGCCCCAGGACCAAACTCATTTAGAGACGCAGACCACCACAACCCCGCAGCCGCTCTAACCCTAACCCGAGTGGTTTACAAAAACAAGATCCACTCCTTTCCCTCAATGTATACGTGCATTCCAGCCAGGCCTTTAATTACCACCATCTACTGGACGGTTCCGGTACATGGCGGTACATGTGCGAATTCGTGCTACCCGGCTATTTTCTTTGAAGGGGGGCATGTGTGAAGGCTTACAACCACTCACAGGCCTGGAAATGTTTAGCCAGCAGTTTGCTGGAAACTATGTGTGAAAGGGGCTATAGATTAAGAGAGAACTGGAAAGAACAACAGCTACAGACATGCAGAGATCCTGCAGCAAACATGATTTCAAAGCAGACCTTTGATTTCCAGCAGCAGGCATGTTTTGTATTGATCTTATGTAATCTCTCTTTGTGACTTTTCAGTTGTGTTAACAACATGAATGAGATATTGCAGGAAATTTCTCTTTATCAAAGTAGTCTGGCAACTTATGAAACTTGTGTATTTGTTTTAAACAGGAAGGAAACTAACAGTCATTTATTACTTATTGCTTTCATTAATTATTTATTACCATTCCATTCTATCCTCTCTTTAGGCTCGTTCATCAGTGAGCTGTGTTTACATTGCAAAAAAAAAAAATTCATTTGCATGTTCATGAAAACCTCGCCTGTACTTTTCTTTCCCTTTTCAATCTCCATGTCATTCTCCACCACATGTAATAGGCTGGCATCAATAATGCAGTGCCATAACAGTGGCAGAGCAGGGGAGAGGCTATAAACATAAACAGAAGCAGGGAAGATGAAAAGGGAAAGAGGGAAGGGAAGAGGTGGAAGTCAGGAGGGAGTGATGAGGTGGAGGCAGAATGGTAAATCAGAGAACATGGCAGATGAAGAAAGGGGGGTTCTAGTGTAAGTGAAGTTCCAGATTGATTTAAAGGAATATTGCAAATAATAAATTAATCCAATAAGTATCAAGTAGTGTTCTCCAGGAGAGAAGAATAGCAACATGATAAAGTCATGCCCCACTCATTGTCAATCATTCATTAGATCATCATCATCATCCGGAGGAAACCTGCAAATCTGGGCCAGTGGGTCAGTGGTCAGTGTGGGCATCTTCTTTTTTATCAATCACAGAATGAATGAATGAATGAATGAATGAATGAATGACTACATCCAACCTTTTCAGTGCATCAAATTAAAGTTGACCCTTTTATCAGCAGCCAACAAATTTATTAATTTATTATTCTGTTTCTGTCCACAGATCTAAAATGCCCTATTGATGTTTTTTTAAGCGGGGGCTACCTATGCTTAGTTTCTCTCCAGCCCATTTGGTTTATTAGCTTATTCATGTAGCCTTTATTTGGCACAAAAAGACTCAGGCAGGCAGCATCTCCTTGTTTTGCCAGAGTTCCTGAGGGTGACAACCTAAATTAAGCATCCTAATTTCTAGGTCCAACTGGCTGTTAAGCTCTTCCTCCTTATGTGCCAGTGTATGAGGTGTAATAGCCTCTTGTAAATACGCCTTGGCAGATTTCCACAAGATACACAGGCTTATCTCTGCTGTTTCATTCTCAGCAATAAAACGCTGCTATTGCAAGGCAGTGTGGCTCAGTAACGTGGTGGTCATAAGTGTCAGTGAGCTTAATCTTTATAGGGACCTCATGGTTATAATAAAAGATATTCATAAAGTGTCTAGATGCATATTGTATGATCCTTGAGCCTGTGCAGCATACGCCAGGATCAAGGACTATAGAGAGGAAGTCATTTATTCCAAGGTAGCTGTGATGGAAGATAAAGTATATTCAATGGTAGATATCATATCCATACCCAAAAGTGTTTGCCATGTGTGCCAGCTACTTCAATTTGCCAATATTTAAAGAAAAATTTGTGAATAGAAAGTTTTAGAAAAAAAAATGTATCTCATGCTTTTGTAATGTCAATGATAATGGACTTCATTTACTGTAGCTCTTTCCTATGTCAGTAGTACTTAGAGCTTTTATCACAACCCTTTACTCAAGTTCAAACACCAGAGGTCGTGAAGCTGCCATGCAAGGTGCTGCACTGCCTATCAGGCGCCACTCAGGGTTCAGTGTCTTGCTCAAGGACACTTTGACACAAAGATAGGAGGATGAATTGCCAACCCAAAGATTAGTGGATGAACCGCTCGACCTCATGAGATACCTCTTACATGTATCTCTCATTTTCCTCCTTTGTGCTCTTTGCCTATTTACCTATTTGCATGGCTTATTTGTTTTGTTTTTAAAACTCTTTATTTTGATTTTCAGTAAAGGTTTGTCTGTTGTCAACTGCAGGTGTTTGACTTTTCCACCACTTTTTACTTAATTCTATTCAATTTTGTGTTATCATTCCCCGTGTTGATTTTAATTTTACGTGCGCTAAATAAAGAATGAAAAGGACAGAATGTATTTTATACTGGAGATGAGGCAGAGTAACTACCACATTTTGTACGAATTGAGATCTAACAAAGTATGTATGTTTGAGGGGAGCTGGGAGCCGACATAACAGAATTCAGGTTAGAAGCAGAAGTTAGCTCCCTGAGGTTTGAATGTGGAAGGCAACGTAAGCCCTCAAAAGGATTTTTGAAAAGACTTCATATATTATGCACACATTATGCTAAAAAAAAAAAAGTGATTTACTGTCCACTCTGTAAGTCTTTGTCCTTATCTGGTTTAAAGATCCAGCATGTTTGGAAACCTGGTCTGGGACAACCTGACTGCACCTCTTACCTCCAAACCTTCTTTGTGTCCCATTTTCATCCAAACTCTTCTGTCCCTGCTGCCCCAGCTTGTTGAGTTGATGTTTCCAAACTTCTAATCTAAACAGGCCATGTTAACCCGAGACCACAAATTTCTATAGTTTTTTTCTTGGTTTGTCTACAAAAGTGGTTTGACCATTTTGCAAATGTAGAAAAAAAAAATCATCACCATCGTTGTGATCGCTTGACTTCGTGTCCAAATGTTCTTTTGGTTAAGAAAAACATTAGCAGAGTTTTAATGGAAGTTAAAACAGAATCTCTTCCCGCTCCTTTGTTTTTGTCTTGTTGGTTTGTCGTTTGTGTTCTGTCCCTGTCTCATTGTCTTGTCCCTTGGCTGTGGAGCTCCTCTGGTTCCTCCTAAGCAGCCTGCCACTTGCACTGCACCGGGACCGGCTCATTACAGCGCAGCAGTGCAGCTCAATAATCTTTCACAGTATGACTTTTAAGACTGACAGTCAGCAAAATAAACAAATGGGACAGCAAGAGTCAACATGCACAATTACAGTGCTGCACTTGGTAGAGATGGCATGTGTCAATGCAACCAACATTTTGTGTATGAGTACAGTATTCGTAAAAATTATTTTATCACTTGGTGTCTAACAGCTTGACAGTCCGATGTGGAGTATTGTGTAAGTATTTTGACTCCTGCATCTCACGGTGAAATGAAAGTGCCTTGTAAGGATTTGCACAAGTCCTCCTAGGTAAGCCACACACAGTTAGCTTCAGGCACAAACTTAAACAGATTATGGTTTGGTCATTTACTTGATTATTACTGAAACATTACCACATGGGCATGGTTAGAGAATAATGGCAAACATGCAGAATCTGATGTTTAAACATTTAGACAAAAAGGGAATAAATATGTCCATGTTATTACCCCGTTCAAAACAGAACGATTTTTTTTTTTATTTTATTTTATTTTATTTTTTGACAGCCTCAGATTTTCCACATACTGTTTCTGTCTTCTCTTTGTGCCATTCTGTATGGCCAGCCCATCAGTCATGACATTCAAAGACACAAAAGGAGTAAAAGCAAAAGAGAAGAGCCTCGCTGTGTGGGAGAATGTAGTTTGCATTTTTTATATCCTTTTTTTTTCGCATTTTATGTATTGAATTTTAACTAAAAGGAGGATGTGAGATATCGAACTCCAAGAAAGGAAACAACAGCAGTCTCCATCTCTGCTGTAACAGAGAGAGGTCACAGTCAGACATTGTGGTTCCAATGATATTCACTGTTGTTGAGTTGGGGGAAAAGTAAAGGACAGGGATAAGACAGAGCACTGAAGATAAATTAAGGGTTGATGACAGCCGAAAAGGTTCACTTGGTGCTTTTTTTTTAATAACTTTTCATAACATTTCACACAGTCAGTCAGCCAGGTAGCAGAGAAACGATTCATTCTGTTTGTCTGGTCAAGTTCACATCCAAACCTTTGCCAATGACACACACCTGATATTGAGGGATATTTCAGCCTATGTGCTGTTCATGAGTTTGAAAAATTGTGAAAATGGTATGATGTTATAGTATCAATCTGCTCTTATTTTTTTTAAATGCATTCACCATTAAGTTGAACCAAGATGGAAGCCAAAATTACACATCATAGTTTGTAATCTTGACTTTCTTGAAAGCTCTTCTATATCCACTCTAGTAGTAACATGAACAATTTCTGAAAAAGAAAACAGACATAAGTGGCTCATTCTCAGTTGCAGTTCATCTTAAATATTGTGGCTATTGTGCTCTACCTTTAGTGCACAGAATGTTCAATCATCTCCTGACCAATTTTGCAGTCGTCCATTCATCTCGGGTTGTCCAATGATAGAACCCTCAAAAGCCACAAAACTGCCTTGGTATCAACCTCCTGACTGGGATCACAACCTCAGACCGTTGTGCGTATACATGTTCTTCACATCATTAAAGAATGTTTGTGGGGGCTGATCAAACTTTCATAGTGCACAGCTCTGCTCAGCAGCTGCGTTTGCCACTCATCATATGCCTTTAATGAACAGCTCATTAGATGGAAACCTCATTACCTGCCTGACAACAACAAGCAAATGATCCTCAGATGATGGGAGGGATTCACGGTGCCTCTTTCATTGAAGATAGAAAGTCTAGGAGATTTCAAGAATGCACTTTTGGTTTTGGCTGCATGATAAGAATAAACGTCCTCCTCTTCAGCACAGCATCCCCAAAAGCCCAATTTTCCACAGGAAAATGTTCCTAACCTAAATTAGTCCTCAAAAAAAGATGTACTTGCCAGAGTGATGTGTTTTTCAGCTTTATTATTTCTGTGTCACTTAATATATATCTTTTTTATTTGAAAGCATAATAAGTGGAGTGGAAAGTACTGTAGCATAGTGGCTGGTGATGCCTTTCCTCTTCTTTTTTGCAGATCTGTGACAAAGAATGGCACTACTATGTGATCAACGTGGAGTTTCCCGCAGTGACACTCTTTGTGGACGGTGTGACCTATGAACCCTACCTGGTAACTGACGACTGGCCAATCCACGCCTCAAAGATTGACACGCAGCTGACAGTGGGTGCCTGCTGGCAAGGTTAGTGTGTGTGTGTGTGTGTGCGTGCGTGCGTGCGTGCGTGCGTCTGTCTTTAAGGCAGCTTTGCTACAGTAATTTGTCTAAAGCATCAAGATGTAATCAAGATGTGGCTATTGTCAGATGGTAATGGGACATGCATTACTCAGGTTATTATGAAAACTTTTGAATGAATGAATGAATGAATGAATGAATGAATGAATGAATGAATGAATTTATTTCGAACATGTAAAAAAATAAATAAATAAACAGTAACATTAACTCATTGTATACACATAAGTTCGAAAAAGGAGTAGGAAGAAGTATACACTTTTTTTTGATCCTACCCATTTTTTACCATATGATTTTACCTTATCGCTAATATTATATCCAAAAATATTCATATAAATTTGTAATATATACTGTATATACACTATGTTACTATGCATCCATATAAATATATAGTCTATATAAATACTATATTAACATGCCTATTACTATATATGTATGTGTATTTTATATATATAGGTGTAGATATATGTGTGTGTATAGAGGAGGATAATTATATATATAAAGATATAATATACATACACTAGCAAATATAATTATTACATAAACATGCAATATATATACTAAATATGCATATATGCACATACACTATATATATATATATATATATATATATATATAAATTAAGCAATTGTAATATGCCTTTTT
>CAAKHG010019368.1:0-14445 GCA_901007715.1 Dactylopterus volitans
TTTCCCCTCCTTTAACTCTCTTCACGTCTCGTTTCTCGGACTTTGACGACACCAGATCACATGCAGGGACGGTAAAAAGCACAGGGCCGGTGCCATCTCGAACACACTCTTTCACTCACGCACACACACACACACACACAAACACACACACATACTGCAGCGTATCATGTGTGAGGACGCTGGGCCAAAGCCAGGGCCTGTGCACAATTAAACCAATGGAACAAGGCCAGTGGGTCGGTGGTTTGTCCCTGGAGTCTTTTCGAGAAATCGCCGCAAGCAACAAGCAGCTCAGCTCTGGTCGTCATGATGTCTCACCTTTAATTAAAAGGGAAGAGTGTGTATATTATGTCTGTTTGGAAGCCTGAGCCCTCGGATCCAAACGCGCGCGCCGCTGTGCGTGTTTGATGTCTGTTTGTAAAACTTTTTTGTGTCCATTCAGAACTGAGAGAATAAATTAATTTATATATTTTGTAGAAAATGAAAGCTGTAACTATTGAAAAAAAAAACAAAAATAAAAAAAAGGAAGAAAAAAAAAAGAGGAGTCTCACACAACTTAAAAAGTAACGGAAGCGTCAGACTTCGGAGTCGACATCCGCACTCACTGCCTTAAAAACATTCACTGGTTTAGTTCAGCAGCTCCAATCTTAGAAAAATAAAACGTGGAAAAAAAATAAAATAAAATAAAGGCTTTTCATGGAGGGCGGAGAGAAGACTGTGTTGAGTAGACCCTTGTCAGTTTGTACAAATATACCAAGTGAAAAAAAAATATTTATTACCTGCAAAGGATGAAATTGTTTACTTATTGAATGTTACCTGTTTATGTAGAAAAGTTTAGATGTAATAAAAAAAAATGCATTCTGTCACTTGAGTGTGTTTTGCGTTCCTCCTGTTTTGTTTTTTTTGTTTATAACCGTCGTGGCGTTTATCGGCTCATTCGCGCCTCCGCTGCCGCCGTGCTCCTCTCTCGCCTCTGGGTGGCGGCAGAGAGTCGATTCGCTTCAACTTTTCTGTTGCGACGCTCAAAGAAACAAAAGAAAAGAAAAAAGAACAATTGCGGACTTTCGTCAACTGCGTTCGGCGCCATTCTCCGCGCGGCGCGACCGTTCCGACGGCGGGAATCACGTGTTTATTCCAACATGCGCAGCCCCGCGTTACGCACAACGCTGACAGGAGGGGGCATCGAACTTTGCACGCTAATAAACGCCCCTCTCCTCCTCCTCCCTGTCTCCCTCTCCCTCCCTCCCTCCTCCTCCTCCTCCTCCCTCCTCCTCCTCGGAGGATGAAGCGCGTTTCTTTCACTCTGTCACAGCTGAGGACGGAGATGCTGCCCTGAGAGCGCGGGAGGGAGGCGGCAGACCGGGGGCGGGGGCGATGGCGCGCGCCTGGCCGCCGCCGCCGCCGCCGAAGAAGAAGAAGTTTGACCCGTTTTGACTCGACACCCTTCGCTCATCTCGCTGACGGACGTCCTGGCCATCCTCTGGTGAAAGTGCGCGCTCTGTGTGCGCGTGTGTGCGTGTGTGTGTGTGTGCGTGCGAGCCGCTGACATGAACGACAAGAACGAGAGCGCCCCTCTGAACGGGTCCCGGGGCGATCTGGACCTCTTCAGCAACCTGGAGGACATCGACGTGTCGGCGGACGGGAGCCCGGCGCTGCGGTTCGTCATCTGCCTCGTGTACTCCGTCGTGTGCGCGGCGGGGCTGGTGGGGAACCTGCTGGTGCTCTTCTTCACCCGGGTCAGCCAGGAGAGGAAGAAGTCCAAAGTCAACTTCTTCGTGCTCAACCTGGCCCTCACCGACTTCCAGTTCGTGCTGACGCTGCCCTTCTGGGCCGTGGACACCGCGCTGGACTTCAGCTGGCCGTTCGGCGACGCCATGTGCAAGATCATCCTCTCGGTCACCGTGATGAACATGTACGCCAGCGTCTTCTTCCTCACCGCCATGAGCGTGACGCGCTACTGGTCGGTCGCCTCCGCGCTGAAGAACCGGAGCGCGCGCCGGTCCTGCTCCGCCAAGTGGATCTGCGCCATCATCTGGACCCTGGCGACGCTGGCGACGGTGCCCACGGCGGTCTTCTCCACCGTCAGCAAGGTGACCGGGGAGAGCCTGTGCCTGCTGCGGTTCCCCGGCGGCCAGTACTGGCTGGCAGTCTACCACATCCAGAAGATGCTGGTCGGCTTCGTGCTGCCCATGTCCATCGTCACGTTCAGCTACATCTCGCTGCTGCGCTTCATCCGCAACCGCAGCATGAAGACCAGCAACCCGCGGCGGAGGTCGCGGGTCACCAAGTCCGTCACCATCGTCGTGCTGTCCTTCTTCCTGTGCTGGATGCCCAACCACGCCATCACGCTGTGGAGCGTCCTGGTCAAGCTCAACGTCGCCAACTGGGACCGGGCCTATTACATCGTCCACACCTACGTGTTCCCGCTGACCGTCTGCCTGGCGCACACCAACAGCTGCCTGAACCCCATCATCTACTGCCTGATGCGGAGGGAGTTCAGGGTCAAGCTGAGGGCGCTGGTGCGCAGAGGCTGAGCGCGCGCGCGCGTACGCACTCCATGGCGCGCGTAAAGATGAGACTTGGAAATGGCGCAATTTTGTTTGAGACGAGGATTTTTTTGCGAGGTTCTGCACATTTACAAGGCGCCCCCCCCCTTCCTCTCACGCGCACGCCCGCGCCCCTTTCGTGCGTAATGGCGCACACGCCAGTTGGAGGAGCCGCCAGCCCACACATCCACCCCACCGCTTCCCGTGCGAGCCCCGCGGACGCTGCACCTGTTAAATGCGCGTGAGTGGCGATGCGTCTCGTCCTCAGCTGTGATTGCGCACGGTAGCACCGCAGCGCGCTACCATTATAATAAAAAACAACAACGATATTGTAAAGTGACAAGCGCCCATTTACGCACATTTGCCTTGTAACCGGTGTGTGGTTTTTGCGAGGCGGTCCTGATTGCGAACGTCGCCTCGTTAAATTCAGTTGCAGCTCTTTTTTTTTTTTTTTTTAACATTTTAGCCAAGAGACAACAGCCGCAGGAAAAAAAAACAGGGTGATTGTTGTGCGCGAACAAAACTGTGTTACCGATTTTCTTTTCTCTTTTCTTTCCCCGGCAGAATAAAAACAAACCGTCTGCGGTTTAGAATCGATCCGAATGTAAAATAAGCTAAACGGAGACACGATAACCGGCGTTTTGTACATTAAAATATATATTTTTTTTCTGTTGTTGGATATGTTACATTGTAAAAAAAAAAAATATTTGTTGTCATTTTTCGATCAAATCTGCGAGAAAAAAACTGCGTGTGTGTCAGCGGGTCACGTGCTTTCTTACTCCATCAGTGTCACCAAGTGAATTAAAATACATCTATATGTCATTTGGGTGGAAAAAAAGGTGTGTTTTGCAACTCTTTTCTTTGGATATTGCATTGATGTTTGATCGGTCTTAAAGTGGAGCCTCTGCGAGCAGGAGCAGTGACGTCACTAACAGCCTGCGGCCAATCGTGATCCAAACGTGAGACGGTGACGTCAGGCGTCGGTCCAGCAGGTCGACGACACACGTGAAAACTTTGCATCTGTGGATCTCAAAGACGCGTCTGAATGGTGAGTCTGTATGTGTGTGTGTGTGTGTGTGTGCCTTATTCCCCATATTGTGAGGGTGCAGCTACAAAACTTTACCTAAATCCGTTTCCATACTACAAAAACACCGAGTTGGAATGTGGAAATGTCCCATCTAAAATTCGAGCATGAGTTAAAAATGTCAACTTGCATGAATGATCAATGGGGGTGTTGGAGATGATGATCCGTTTACTGAGCGTCGCCCCACTCGCAAGCACATTTTTGTGGATAAAGAATCGGTGTTTCAGTGAGTTTGACTCTCACCTCAGGTTGGCCTGTCTCCTTTAACACAGGAAGCAGCTCGGCGATTGGACGAGGGAACCATCCGTCGAAGCGAAAAGGGAGCAGGCGGAGACCTTTGAAAGAGCCTTTTACCGGAGAACGTTCAGGTGATGGGGAAGACCCCGAAGTAGAGATAAAAGCAGCTCACTCGGGGGGGGCTCCCAAGTGAGAGGGCCCCTCAGACAGCAGATGAGACCGGGCCCTGCGTCCCAAATCCCATACTTCCACCCTAATGAGTGTGCAAAAACAGTATGTGAGATTTTTTTAGTGCCTCCGAAACATGAGTATGTACACAATAGTACGCACTATCCATACTCATTCCGGAGAAATGTGTTAGCATGGATTGATGGACGCTAGCTAAGCAGAAACTCCCCACAATGCAATGCGCCGATGTTTGGTAGCTAAGGTAGACGGTCAAGAGCGGAGCGGTGCGCAGCTGTGCTGATGGGAGTGGTCACCATGGTAACAACCACGGTAGCTCCCTCCCAACAGCAGGAAGTGTCGGGTGCACTCTGAGTAGTACGTCCAAAATAATGCATACTACTGATATTTACTCAAAAGTGTGCCCAACTTAAGTACACTTTTTTGAGTATGTACGGTTTAGTGTGGCATGTCGGACGCAGGGCCGGCCGACGTGTGCTGGTCCCTGGTGCAGCTGGAATCAGGAGTGCCCCCCCACCCCTACACTCCGAGTGAACAAGTGCTGGTATGGTGTAGCCGTGGCGACCACTATCCTCCAGCTAGTGAGATTGGATTAAAAAGAAGAAAGAAAAAAAAAAGGTTTTGAGAATCTCGCTGGACATAAAAGGATGCGGGCAAATGTGAGGAGAACCATAAAAAATGCAAAGGGGGAATTTTGCCGGTCGTTCTGCAACGAGGGGAGAGGAAAAAACTGATCAAATTTGGAAAATGATCAAAGGAATGAACGAGATTCAAAGAGAATATGGGTGACCTGTTTTAAATGAGGGGGGGAGTAACAGCGCTGAGAGATGAAGATGAAGTAGATATGCTCGCTAAAAAAAAAAAAAAAAAAAAAGTTAAAATTCAGTTCTGAAAATATTTGCAAAGACGGGTAGATAATCAATTTCAAGGTCCAAACCATGAAAGGATTGTACAAACCCAAAGAACTACGGGCCCGTTGTTAACATTCAAAATTTGTACTATAATGGAGCAGAAGATAAATGATTCATACAGACAGTCAATAAAGAATATAGATAAAAATAACAGACTGGCTTTTGGAGAGTAAGAAGTACAACAAGTAGAAGATGTAAATATAGATTTATGGTATTCTAAAAGGCAGATCAGTACAAATTAGACAGAAACTTTTCAATTGGATATGGAATACCTCAGGGAAGTGTAGCAAGTCCTCTATATTTTCCGTCATGAATATTGATGAGTTTATGCGAGTAGAGGGTTGCCTTGGCTTTTCACTTTTTGCTGATGATGATGCAATCTGGAAGAGAGGAAGAAATGTGATACTCATTATATATAAAACAAAAATCACAAATATATTTTTGGTTTTTCTTTTACTAGAAAAGGACTTTGCGATGAAGTTAAACTTAAATAATGGAAAGAACTACAGAGAGTGAAACACGTAAGTTTTTAGTAATTTGACTGGATGGCGGACTCACATGAACTAGACGCCGATCAAGCAGAACGTTATGAGCGATGGAGTTTTATGTTGAATTTTTTTTTTTTAATTTAATCTGTTTGAGGGAGATGTTGACATGTTTGATTGATTGTTATCGGGAATTTTTTTTTATAACCGTACCCGGGTTATACTGAGAGGCGTCCCTAATATTTTGGTCACCCTAATGCGTACGCGTGGCATGCAACAGTAGACTTTAAACTTTTAGAAACGGAAAGGATGAGGAATCCCTTTGCCATCCATATACCGCACAGAATTACACTGACAGCTAAAATCATTCCAACGCTGCCGGGATTTTAGGTGAGAGTTTGAAAAGCATGACGGGGGACGTAGCAGGCTGTCGCGCCGCCACCCCATACGCAGGGCTGGGAGAGGTATTCAGCACTGAAAAGTGATATTTTATTAACAAAAATATTAATGAAACAAGGCAACAATGAAGGCAAAAAAATGAATCCCAGGAAATTCCAAAAAAAATAGCAAGCTGCCACCTTTTCTCTCTCCTATCCATCACTCAAGGGCATTTTACCTTCTCTTCACCCAACTGGCACATACCACCTACTCAGGTAAGGATGGGGGTGAGCTACCCAACTATTAGGCCAACTATTACTATACAAAACAAACCAATCATAAACACCAGATTTCTCCCTGACGACCACACACCCAAATTCTTCCCAAGTGGCCACAGTTCAACCCGATGTCATTTACAAGAGGACAGTTTTAGCCATCTCCCCACCTCCTAACCATGCCCCGGGCCTGACTACTGAGAGGACCTCCTGATGCAACCTGCTTCCACTCTCCCTGATTGAGCAGCTGACCCACCCCCAACAACCCAACCAGAACCACTGAAAACATACATAGTGGACTGACCCTTCTAGAAGATAACAAACCTGTAAAAAAAGATAATCAACAAATTAATGCAAACATTTGAATGATATAACACAAAACCATGATAATGTGGGGGAACAGGGCCTAGTGAAGAGGGAGAGAAGCAGCCTTTTCACACAGGTTATGCGGGCTAAATGCCGGCGATATATGTTTTTTTTCTTCTTCTCCGCATTGCAGTGGACGGAGGAGCCGAGGCCACACTCAGCTCGTCGCCCTGCAGTCTGTTGTTGATTCATTCAGGAGGCGGCCCAGACAGTCGGAGAGAAACGCACGCAAAGCGCCAACAAGCACCTACGGAATCCAGATGATGGATCTGACGGGAACGTTTTTCGCGGGCGCCGGCGCACACCGGCATCAGAGGAAATGAGGCGGCGGGAGGGGACGCGTCGATTTGACGGTCTGATGCGGCCACGAGCGCGGAAAATAAAAGGGCATCGTTAAACAAGGACTGGCTGGGGCAAGACAGACGGAAGGCGGATGATGCAAGGTCCCGACAAGATGAAAGTGTGAGCTGACTTAAAAGATGGATGATGGATGCTATAGATTCATATTTCATTGTCTTGGAGCAACAAAAGTAAGCGAGAGGCTAAGAAGGGTGTGGGTGGTGGTGGTTTAGCCTTGAACCCCTTTTGGTCCACGCTCAGTACCAGCCGGTGTCTGTAACGCACCACGCCGTTACTCTTTGCTATTCCCAAGATTCCCAGACACATTTGGGATTACAGATCACCGCGCACTCATGTTTTATTAACTTGTTTGTCCATAGTTGAGCTACTGTGTGGAGGTTTTGGGGCGACACCTACAAAAGCGACCTACGGCCGTGACGCACACTGCAGAGAAAAAGAGCCGTGAGAGTAGTTAACCGATGGAGGATCCGGAGAACAAACACACTCGCTCGCTGTTTTTAAAGTCAAACGCCCTGACGTCGGTGGATCTGGTAAAATACAAAACTGCAAAAAAAAATAATGTACACGACAATAAAATGATTTATTGCCAGGCAAATGTTTCTAGAAAGAAAAGGTGGTTAATATCTGAGAGGGGAGCAAAATTTGAAAGAAAAAAAAAAGGGAAAAATGAAAAGTATGTGCTTAAATCACATAAATCACTTTAAAATAATATAAATAATAATCAACATTGAAAATGTATACAGAAGAGGGTGTGTGTATAAGATTGGGATAGTTGTTTGTTTTTATATTATTTGGGATGCATAAGAAAATGGGATAGTTGTTTATTTCTTGTGTGTATGCTATTTGGATTGTATATAAAATTGGGGAAATGGAATTGATTTTTTTTCTCTATTATATTTAGTTGTATGCGAAAACTGGATAGTTGTTTACATTTGCATCGTGTGGCGTTGTACATATTATAAATTGTAAATAGGAGCAGATGTTTATAAATTGCTCATACGAGGAACGATGGCCAATTTAAAAAAAGGGGTACGAGTATAGAAGCTTACCCTTCTCTCTACTCCTTTGTGAACACGGGATTCATTTATGACACGAAAGTTCTGTTTATTGAGTTACTGTTGAGTTTATGGTGCAGTGCTCTTTTTTGATTGTTTTTTCGTCTTTGTTTTATTTGTTTACATGTTCAAAATAAAGAATTTCATCATCATCATCATCATCATCATCATCATCCCTGGAAGCTGCCTCAACCTTCTGTCCCGGACCTCCAGACCTGCCTTTGCCCTCGTGGTTTCATTGTGAAGGCGCTTCATTCACTACTGTTTCTGCCATTTTACCCGTGTTTTCCCGTGGTGAGGACCTTTATTTTACCCGTGTTTTCCCGTGGTGAGGACCTTTATTTTACCCGTGTTTTCCCGTGGTGAGGACCTTTATTTTACCCGTGTTTTCCCGTGGTGAGGACCTTCACGTTGCGTCCCTGCGCTTACCTGCCTTTGTGTGGACGACTCACCGGCTGTTCCGCTTTCCCCCTTCCTTCGCCTGGCTTCCGCTAGCCTCCGTTGGTGCGTTTGCCCGAACGAGGCTCTCACCTGTTTCCCAATGAAAGGTATGTGCCAAAAGTTAGCTATGAGGGGAACGACAATATTGGATGGTAATTATTGTTTAGCTTTTTTTTTTTAGTGTTTTGGGCTGAGCTAATTCACAGGTCACATTTGACTGCCAACACTAAGATGTGGGCAGCTTTCTAACATTACAAGGGTTAAAGGTCATTTCCAACAGTTTCTGCTGTACTTTTGGCACTACCCCGCCCCCCCACGCCCGCACCGCCTCTACGCTAGTAGAAGGGGACTTCATAACCTGTAACACCGAGCTAGCATCGCCTGCCAGTGTGAGTTGTAAACCTACCGACACTGAAGCTAACCCCGGGATGCTAGCATCGCAGGGAGCCCTCATCAGCTATAGTAACATTGTGGTCCCGTGTCGGCACCAATGAGTTACCCGTATCAACGCGCCGCCGGCTGGCGCATCGCTTTGTGGATAATTCGGCGTCAGGCCCCGTCAAGTTAGCAGAATTATGTTTTGTGTTCATGTTCGGCCTTTTATTTTGGTAACGCTGGCCTTGTTTCAGTCCCCACATGCTGCATCCAACGTATGACAGTTAAGGTTTATCCTCTCTTCTTTGGGAGGTTTTTTTTTTTTTTTTGCTAACATTTCCTTGTGCTCGCTGTTATGGATACCCTCCGCCTGTCTGACTGACCACCCGTGTACCAGCCACTGACCCAGCGCAGACAAATAGCGACCCGGTGGAGACCGATCGCTTCTCCTGCCTCTGGCGCTTGCAGCAGGCCCTGCATGAGCGGCGCCCCCGCGGCAGGTTGCGGGTGATGGGAGCGCCTGCGAGATTTAAGATGAGGGTGAAGTTGGGGTCCATTAACTCGGCTGATACGTCTACTCACTGAGAGAGGAGAGACTTTCAGACTTGTAGTTTATCTACCTCTCATTTCCGGCGCTACTCTGGACTTCATCCTCTCCTGAGGGACAGATGCGAGGATCCCGGACGCTCTTTTTCCGTGTAAATCCGACGCCGCTCCATGCGGTGAGGACGCCGCTGTTCCTACTACCGGCCACACTGATGTGGCGACTCCACGGGCGCTTGCTGAAGACTCGCCATGGCCTTAACTGACCCGAATGAAATAGTTGAAATTCGACTTCCACCGTTTTGGCTGCCTGTGCTGATCAGGTTCCTCTGCGGTCTGGGTGCTCGTTCACAGCCGGCCTGCGTTCTCACTCATCATCAGAGCAGCCCCTCGGAGACGCTGCCTGACGTGGTCGAAGCGTCTCAGATCCCCAGCCGCCCGAGCCTTTCAGATTAGACCACGACCAGATTAGGCTAATTTATCGATCATACGAGAGGGACGTTTACAAACGATGTGTTTTTGTACGCTACGGAAATAAAATGGGCAAACACAGCGAACAGACAGAGAAAAAAACCTTAAACACAAATAAACCAAAAGACAACAAACCGATGCTGAAATGAACTGAATGAGCACTATAAGTAAAGTGACCGGCATATGCACATGGTAGGCATTTGGAATGAAAACATGAATACGGATATGAAGATAAATATAATAACTACACGGTGGTAATGGACACAGAAACTAGCAGGTTGTGGCCGGGATGAGAGACCGGCGGAACCCCTCCCTCACACAGCGGGGGCGTAACAGCCTGCTGCTGAAGGAGCTACTCTAGGACCCCCACGGTGCCACGAAAGGGGGCGAGAGAGGTCGTCCATGATGGATGTCAGCTTGACTGACATCCTCCACATCCTTTTATGGAATCCGGCGGATGGTCCAGGTCAGAGCCCCCCCCCCCCCGACCCGGATCAGTTTATTGAGCCTCTTCTTGTCCCTGCCAGCGCCGCCCCCTCTCCGAGCGGACCACGGCCTGAAAGGACCTCTCAGCATCCTTGAACAGCTGAGGGCCACTCTTGAAAACCCCTCCGTCCGTCTCTGGAGTGTTATGAGAGAGACGTTGCATCATACTTTCGGGGCCATTAAGTTGATAATGACCCACTCACACCTTTTCGGTCGGCTTTCAAGGCCTGTCACTCCGCTCGCGTGGTAAGTGGCGTCGCACCGAGCGGCGGCTCCGGTTCTCGCCTCCGGTTGTCGCCTCTGCGCTGCCGTCGCTGGACCTCAGCTGAGCGCTCAGCGCCACCGGTCTCGGCGTGCTCGGAAACCATTTGGGCATCTCATGTAGGTTAAGGTCCCAGTGACGTCGAGTTGGTCTGGCTTGCGAGTGCAACACCCCCCCCAAAAGCCTCGGAAAGGAAAGTGTTCAGATTTGGCACAAAGTTCAACTCGGGCTCAGGGATGATCCGATGAAGTTTTGGTGGTCGGGGTGGGGGGGTCAAAGGGCAAGGTCATGACTAGATCTTATACAAAAGTACGACATAATGAAATGATGAAGTGTTTTTCTTGTGATACATTTAACGTAACTCTTTTTAAGTCTTAACTTATGAAGGACAAACATGGATGCTAACTGCAATTTGACTGATTGCAAGAGGGGATTATTTTTCTTTATGGTCATTTTGCATGCTGCAATTTGAACTGTGCTGTTTGTACTGAGATGAGTTACTAATAAAGTAAAAAGGTAATTAAAGAGTCTAAAATTTTTTTAATTTTTTTTTTCTAATTGACATGCAGTCAACCACATTAGCAGGTTTCTCACTTTTGTGAGTCATTTGTGTCTATTTTTGCTTACTGGCACTATTCCCAGTCAGAGAAATGCCTTGAATATATTCTTGACGTCGTATAATATTTCCTGCCTTGTTCCCACGCAATTCCCCATGAATAATCACTCCAGGCTATTTCCAAGAACTGTGTATTTTCCATTTTAGCTTTATTTTCCCTCTCCAAGTGATAAACATTGTTTGACGGGCTGAAAAAAAAAATGTTTATTGATCTTAAATGGAAATTCTCACTGAAGCTGCACGCTGGGGATTAGGGAGAAAAGATGTAGCTGATTTGGCCCCGGTGACGTTTTTCGTTGATTTTGCTATTACAATGTCACAATATTGATTAAACCTCTAGGCCCTTATTGTCAACCGCTCCTTAAAGAAAAGATCAAATCCAGCTTTGCCAGTGTCCGCCGCGGTTTCAGCGTCAGCGGTCTGGACACACAGTACATCGCGGTGTCCACTGTAATGATGAATTATCATTCGACTCTCCTGCCTCAGTCTGTCATGCCCATGCACACACTGAAATATGATGAATTTGACAAGAAGTTCTTGAGAAATTTATGACCTAAAAACATGATCAGAGGCCAGAAAAGTCTGGAAGAAAAAAAAAAAAAACTCCTCTAAGATAATTAGAGCTGCAGCTGGTGGAGACCTTTAAAGCAATAAAATCTCTTATATAAGACAGACAAGGATCACACCGCCATCCCACCAAACCGTCGTAGATTTTATTTGATGGACTCTGTTTATCATTTAGAATAAAAGTAAAGGTTCTTTTGGATTCCTGTGTGGTTCCATGTGTCAGTAAGCCAGCTCACTGCATGATTTGTTGACAGGTCATCCTTGGGGATGACCTGATATTTGGGAAGACCCAAATATTACTCCCAAAAAAACCCACTAACTTTCTGTCACTGTTCGTACAAAAGTAAAATTCCGAATTTTTGGGGAAATTTCTCGAATGGTTCCCAGATGATGACCACGAACATTACCCACTGAAATCAGTTGCTTCAATGTACTCAGGTTGCTCAACACCCACAAAAGCACACTTTTTCAGACATCCCTGCAAGAAAAAAAAAAACGTCGATAAATGAAAATAAATATGGCGTATATATAAATATATATAGAAACTCTCTCAGGCCAACCCCCACAGTAAAATTTTAAGGATGACCTGTCAACAAATCATGCAGTCACCTGTCCACTGAACACTGAGCCGCCTTACTGATACATGGAACCACACAGGAATCCAAAAGAACCTTTACTTTTATTCTAAATGATAAACAGACTATTGTACCATGTCGAGCAAGGTGAGCAGACTTTTACTGAACCTGCAGGTGAAGCTACACTCAAGCTGGTACCAACGCATATTCGGAGCCTCGTTCCGTGATATAAAGGCGGGGAACATCGAGTCCTCATGGATGACAGCAGCTCGTGTGTGATAGATCGTCTTGCCAAGGCTGGATTAAAAGCAGTTTGGGGTTGCGTTGCAAACACCAGTAAGAAAGGAAGCTCACGGGAGGAAAGCAGAAAAGTGCCTGTTTAGCAGAATTAAGACTGGAATCATATCCTTTCTATATTCGCTAAATAGGCCAATGGAAGACAGACCTCAAAGCTAACTTTGCGAATAGCTCTGGAAACTGGGTCACACAGCATGTGTCCGTCTATCTTGGACTGATGACAAAGATCTGGAGGTGCTGCAATGTGACACTTTGCGGCGATAATGCGCGGATGCAAGTTACCACTTAAAAAAAAAAAATAAAAAAAAAAGGATGAAAAAATATTGAAGCTGAAGAAGGAATATTAAAGCAATGCAGGAAGACGTCTTTGCAAAAAGCACACTGGTGTTGGCGGAATCGGGAGCAGGAGCCCAGAGGAGGTTTACATCAAACTCGATAGACCCTTTTTTTTTCTTCTCTTTGTACACAACGATGACCTAGAACGTGCACGCGCGCATTCTGGCAACGGAAGTCTGGCGGAGATAAAGGGTCTGTCAAGCGACGCAAGCGCATCGTCAATGAAAGATCGCCAACGTTACCCGAGCAAGCTGACTTTGACAAATACTGTCCGACTTCCAGATGCGAGTTCTGTTGATGAGCGGGCTGATGGACAGACCTTAGCAAGTGGCCAAATATACAGTGGCCCCATGTATGCACCTATTTGATTGAGAAACCGAGCGTGTGTGTACACCCGAGAGAAATTACGAGCCCATATGTCACTTGATGCTCATAAATACGTTGTCTGTGGTCACGCACAGAAGGTCAAATCCCGTGACACACACTCAGTGTTTTGTGTTTTCAGATGACGTGTGAAGCCAACGAGAAAACTACGTCCTCGTGGGTGAGTAGCCGATTGTTTGGCGTTGTGGGCTTGTAGATAACAGCTGGGGTTAGATAAAAAATAAAACGTAAACACGTTAAGCCTAGCGAGCTACTAGCCAAATCTAACGCCAAGCTTATTGAACCCTATCTGCATTTGATTATTATTGTACATCATACAGTCAGTCACTAACGTATTCAAGTCTTTCGCGTAAAATCAAAAAGTAGCTAGATAACCTGACCTGACGTAAAGTGGGCGCTGCAGAGGTCGAGCGTTTCTGATGACGTCCTCATTGCAAGTTCCAGTTGCGCCTGTGGCCGCAGACGCCACCGGTTGCTCGGAAAACGTCCGCGAGCCGGTCGGAATCCGATCAAACTTTAGCCTGCCGATGGAATAGTGGAGTAGCTGGGAAGAGTTTGTAAATTCTTGCTAACCAGTTGCCACCCCGTCTATGTGAGTCACAATTGCCGGAGGACGCCACCACTTCCGTTGCCAAGATGCGCGCGCAACATTCAATCTGGACACAGTGAGAGTCGTGAAAAAGACAATGAAGAAATTAATTACAGCACTGTGGAAAACACAGCGTAAGATTGGAGAACCTGATGTGGAAGCCGGCATGAAAACGGAAGAGAAACGGAAGAAACGGAATTAATAACAAACATTTATTTTTTAAATTTTTTTTATTGCATTTTTTCCCCTAAACTTCTAGTCCAGCTGGTGGCGGTAACGCGCCTATAGGCTCCCTCCGCGGTCGCTTTTAAAACCCAGAGAAGAAGACGACGACGCTGGACGCGGAGCCTGAACGCACCGCGGCTTCCTGTGTGGCGTCTCCGTGGTCATGTGACTCAGCAGCAGCAGCAGCAGGCAGGCCAATGTCGGAGGTGTTTGTGCCTGGAAGAGATGGACTCTGGCAATGCGCGAATTTGATCATTCAGAGATCCGATCAGCTGAGTCTGTGAATGGCGCCAAAACAGGACCCTAAACCGAAATTTCAAGAAGGTAAGTGGGCGCTGCGCGGCCGGGCGGGCGAGCGGGCAGGCGGGCGCGGGACGAGCGCGCGTCCGGGAGGAGGC